>JAOEHX010034620.1:0-24802 GCA_025448015.1 Bolborhynchus lineola | reverse complement strand
CCCCTTACTGGGGGTGTTGGGGGGGGGGACTGGGGGCAAAGCTCCACCCAAAACCACCACCACGAGGCGTGAGAGCCGTGCTTCAGATCTTACCCCCAAGAAAGCCCTGCTCCAAGAGTAACTGCAACAGCTTCCAGGGCCGGATCCTGAGCGGCGGGAGGCTGGTGTAGCTCCACACCCAAACCACCCGGGGCTGCACCAGCGGGAGAGCTCGGAGCCCCAGAGAAAACCGTGCTGGAAAGATGGAGCCTTGCATCACCGGCCAGGCATTGCAGCTCAGCTCATCCCCGGAGCGCGGGTTCGGACGGGAGGGAAGGACTGCTGCGACCTGCTGCTAATATTTCATCCCGGTGGCTTTCATCCCATGGAGATCTTGGTGTACCCAAGCGTGGCTGATCCCGGGGTGGGAGGAGGTGGCCAGGCAGACAAATGGGTTGTATCTGGGGAAGGAAGAGATCTTTAAGCCAGCAACACCCGCCCAAAGCTGTCTGCTCTTGAAATATGCCTTCAGATTGTTAATGTCCATGAAAAAAACAGAAAGGAAAAAGGAGAGAGAAAATAGAAAGAGCTTTGATGAAAAAGGGCCTTTTTGGAGCAAGAAGGAGTCACTTCTACAGGGGTCTCCTGCAAGGCTGAAGGCATCTCAGATAACATCCCCAGCGGGGATGCAGTGAAGAGCAGGTGGGTCCCACAGCCCTCAGGTGGGTCCTGAGGATGGGTAGGGGACATCTGAGTGTCCCTTCAGGTCTCCACAGTTTTTCCCCCTGCCCCAGCACAACACCTTGAGCCCTGCATGCAGGACGTGTCACCAGCTTGGCACAGCAAGACCAGCACAGTGGGCCACGGGATGATCCAAGGGCTGTATGGCCTAAAGGAGAGGTTGGGGATCATGGATCATGCCATACCCCCATCCATGGAGGGATAGAGGAGGAAGGTGTACTTCAGCTCACTTTAGGGAGAGAAAATCCTGCTTTGGGGTAGAGATAGACAGACAAACCCTGCAGGTCCTTCCAGCTCAGGATTCTGCTCATAAAAAGATTTGTTGAACCTCAGCAACCCCTTAGATGCTCCAGCCAAGCCCTCTGCCCTCTTCCCTTCATGCTTTTGGTGGGACAGGTGTCATCGCAGGTCTGTGGATGGTGACACCCGCAGCACCACAAGGTGCTGATGCTGCAGAGCAGCTCCCCAGGGGATGAGCCTCAAGCAACCTTTTGGGATGCTCTCCTGGAAGGTGGATCTTCCCAGAGCATCCATCACAACCTGCGGGCAATGTCCACCTCTGCTGGGGGAATTTCGCCACTCAATTGCTCAGCACCAGCTGAACAGGGCTATTTGGGCTGCAGAAGGGTGCTTGGACACCGTTTGCAGCCCTGTCCCTCCGCAGGCTCTGCCTGGAAGGGGAGCTGGCTCATCCCATGATCCCCAGGAACCCCAGCCTGCTCCGGAGAGCACAGCGCTGAGCGCCCGTTGCTGCTCCCGCACAGTGCCACCTTGTGGGTCCTGGCTCTGCGCTGGAGCCAAGGCGAAGGAAAACCACCGCAGACGAGGATGTCTCAGTCCAGCGGCGAATCTGGCTCCATCCACAGCATCACTGATGTAATTGTGCTCCATAAACACAGCCTGGGGGCAGGAGGAGGAGGCTGCGCTGGAGCGAGGATGGGGGTGGTGAGCGTCTGCCTTTGGAATGACTGGGAACGTGCCATGAGCCTGCTGAGCCTCGTTTCCCCATCTTTAAGCGCCGGGATAATTGGCTCTGTTTTCCCTTCCGAAGTGCTCAGGGAACCGCAGCACGATGCTGTCAGTGGCTCCACCGTGTGTCCGTACCCGGGTCAAGAGCTGTTGTGAGAAGGGACACCCCAAACCCACCTCCTGGTCCAGCAGCGGCAGCCTTCACCTCCCACCAGGCTCTGAAGGTTCCCTGCCTCACTATCATGAGACCTGATTGAAAGAATAAACCCCAGAACACATGGGTTTGGCTTAAGTTTCACACCTGGGTCTTTTTTTTTCACCCAAGGGCCAGAATCACCCTTTGCAGGTTATCTCATTGAGCTGTTTTGTGGAACCAGGTCCCTCCAGACCCACTCCCAGCCCCTGGCACTGTGTGGGGTGGATGAAGCCAAATCCTGCCCCACTTATCTCCTGCCCTAGAGGTTTTCCATGGCAGCAGCTCATTGCGATCCCTGTGATAGCTTCAACCCCAAGGATGCAGCAGAGGCACTGCCTGGGGTTTGCTTTTGTAGGCAAAAAGAGGGATAAAACAAATCGAGGTCCCTCCATGATGTGGGGTGGCCTGGGGACAATGAGCCTTGTCCAGGGTCTCTGGGTCCGGGATCTGAGCCTCCTCCCAAGCTCAGAGCCACCCAGCACACACAGCAGTGGGAGCCCAAGGGTGGGCTGATGCCTCACAGCCCAGCACAGCAGTGGGAACCACGTGTGGGTACCACAGAGCCCAAGGCATCCCCCTGGGCCAGGCTCAGGGTAATCCTGCATCTGTGCCGCCACACTGAGGATGAGGAGGAGCTGGGAGTGTCCCCATCCCTGCTCCACAGACCAGGGCTACACTGGGCCTCAGAGCTCCTCTACATGTTCTGGTCATCATACTTGGGGGACGTTTTCCCCCAAAACCAGGTCCTGGACCTGAGCAGAGATAACCCATGGGCCCCTTCCTGCCTCCACTGTGGCTAGTGCTGCTGCTCCAACCCCATGTCACACACTCAATCCCAGTCCTACAACATCTCCCTGGTGCTCAGGGAACCTGCTCTGCTCCTTCATGGCTGCCACTGCAGCAGGGATGAGTTCAGGTCACAGCCACAGAGATACCCTGATGGCATCTCCAGTGCTGGCGCATCCCATCTGGTCCCATCTATCCTGTTTCTTTCCCCCTTTCTCATGCTCCTCAGGACTGATCCAATCCTGGAGATACCACATGAGCTACAGAAGGTGGGAGGGAAGGGAAAAGGCAGCCCCACTCCCAACCAAGCCTGTTCCTAAGAGGACACTCAGCAGCTGAACTCACTTGGGGCTGCGGGAAATCCCTGGTCCTTCTCCATAGAGGGTATCCAAACTCACAGTATCTCCCAGTGCTCCAGATAGGCCACCAGCAACAGAACCGGGTGCTGTGCAGAGCAGTAGATGCTGCATCTTCCCAGTTTGCGTGCCAGTGTGTGCTGATTGAACTAGTCCAGGATGGAAGAATGCTTCCACAATGCTCCTGAAGCATGCCGAGCAAGCCCCTTACAGGGACTGAAGCTGGATGGAAGAAGTGAATCAGAGGATGAGGAGAGACAGGTCACCAGTGGTGATGGACAGGCCAGGGGAGGACAGAGACATTGATCCCATGGGTACCAAGAGCCCATTGCTTTAACTCTTTCCAATTCCAAATCTCAGAGAGCCCCCAAAAGGAAACAGAGACAGAGAAGAGACGTGGTGAGAAGAGATTTGATAAGAAGAGACTTTAATCAGACTCCGTTACATCTGTTACAGGGTTCTCTCCACTGCTGAGGAGTCGGGCCGGCACGGCACGCGTGGTAAATACACCGGCTACAAGGATACATGGGACAAGTTACTACAAGATCTGTGCTTTTACCTGTACAGGAGGGGTTCACCAGCATTGTGCTTGCCCACAGGGGAGGAGGCCACATACTGATTGATGCCATGTGTCCCCCGCCCTGGCCACCAGGGCTGCCCGGCTCTTCTGGGTGAGACCCATGCTCGGGGCAGGATGGGGGATAAGAGGAAGGCAGTGGGGTTGCTCCATGGAGGAACTGGAGGTTGCTCCAAGGAAGCGTTTAACATGATCTATGAGGGTCTGGGAGGAGGCCAGGAGGGGAAGCAGGGGCTGGTTTGGAGGGGAAAGAGCCAAGGGACACCCAGGGATGGTGCCAATCCACAGAGTACACCCATCTCCAGCCATCCCCATCAGGATCAAGGCAGATCCAGCCCCACCAGAGCACCAACAGCAGATCCAATGCTCTGGATGGAGCATCCCAGATCCAGCCCTGTGGGGATTGCATGAACCCCCAGACCCACAGCACCACCAGCACCAGCCATCCCCTCTCCAGTCCTACTGAACCCCTCCCCAGCTCTGTCCCCAGGGAGGGGACAGTGGTTTGACTCCTCCTGATCCACCCAACACATCCTTGACCCCCATCATCCTGCTCTGAGCAACGAGATCCAGGCTGGGAACTGAGCAGGACAGGAATATCAGCAGTGGTTCCCCCTCCTTCTCCCACTGCCTGGAGGAGAACTGAAAAGTGCCTGTGCTCACAAGTAGCAGCTATTCCCTGTGCCTCTGCGAGGATAAAGAGGGGGAAAAGTGATTTCTAGGGCTAAAAGCTACTGAGGATCAGCCTGATCCGCAGCTCAGGACCCCGAGGAGGTGTGTGGAGGGAGAACCCGCCCTGGTGAGCAGGAGAAAACCCCCCACCCAGGCTCCAAAAGTGACCAAGGACAGCGAGAAAGTGAATCCCAAACAAACCCATCCACACGGACACACACACGGCATCTACGGACCAACACACGCACGCTCACACAGCAACGACACGGATCACTTCCACTTGTAACACACACCCACCCCAACCCCACACCCCGTGTCCAACACCGAGCAAATGCCACGAAGGAATACAGTATTGCCACAGATAAAAAGGAAGGTGTCATCCTTCCTCCTCCTCTCTGCTGGATGCCCCAGGGCTGATGGATGCCCTGGGCTAAGGGGGGGGAAGGAAGAGCCACACATGAGAAATCAAAAGGTAGAAATAGGTCCCAATATACAATGAGAATCGATCTGTACAGCACTGGGACTGGAAATAGGTCACGGGCCACTTTGGGATATGTTTTGTCATTTAACAGCATTTACAGTAACATTTACAGAATAAATATACAATAGAAATAGAGACTCTCTAGGTTATGATTTCATTTCCTCTCTCTGTATATGCTTTATGTATCTATATAATACAGCTTTCATTGTTATCTTCTTGTTGACTTTGCCTCTTATTGACGCTGCTAGAAGAGGGGAGGAAAGCTAACACCTCCCTGGCTGGCTTGGGAATGGTGATGGGAGAGATGGAAGGCTGGATCCTTCCTCCCAGCGTTTGAGGAGCATCATGCCATGGGAGCAGATGGGACTAAGCCCTTTAGTGACCTGCTCCATGAACTCCATGGGAGCTGTGGTAAGAATCCAGCCTCAGGCTTCGGGGTATTGGAAGGTGACTTTGGGCAATGATTTGGCTCATCCTCTGTCTTGCTGGTTGGGCAAAGGGAAGTGGGGACAGAGAGAGAAGTAAGAGATGGAAGGGAACATCCTGCCTAATGATGGGGAAATGCCACAGGGTTTGTGCTTCTCCCATGCAGAGACAATGTTTGATGTCCCTCTGTATGGGCAGGGGAAGGACAAAGGCAGCAGCGGGGATGGCGAAGGGGGGACCACTGCAGGAGAGACCACACAGGGCTGGCACTTCTCAGAGCCATCAAAGGCTGAACTGCTTTGGTTCAGGCCATGTCTCCATTTTCCCCATGGCAAATGGTTAATGAAGGGTCTGAGTTAATTGTCCAGGGTCCCCAGCCAAGCCTACGGAGAAGGATTATAAAGGATCGCAACCCACAAGAGAAACGTCACTGTGGGGGCCTCCTGGCCTCAGGGATGGAAAGAGAAGGTACTTTCTGACTTCACCTCCCAACAGAAAGGAGAAACATGGTGGAATAAAACCCACTGACATGAAAGCAGAGGAGTAAAGGGCTCATGGGCAAGCACCCACAATCTTGGCCTTCAGTGGCTTGGAACACCATCATACATGATCTAAGCCAGCAGAACCAAGGATGAGGAGTTCCCTCAGGTTTTGGAGGCCATAGGAACATGCTGAGAGGAGAGAGGGTGCAAACAAGCTGCTGCTGTCCTGTCCCATTTGGGAAAGAAGGAAGATGTCACCTAATACTTGACAGCAATGCTTGGCTACATGTAGGATTCAAGGGAACAACCCTCAGGTGCAGAGGGAGAGACTCGGAACTGGGAGATCCCAACCTTTCCTAGAGAGCCTGGGGAAAACCAACATAAGGTCCCATCAGTCTGGTCCCCAGATAATGTGGATGGGGATGCTAGAAGGCCCTGGGCTCTAACAGGGGCTCACCAGCCTGGATCAAGAGCTGGCAGGGACACCAGGACCTGGCACTGATTCCCAATAACTGCTGCTCAGCAGATGCCTGCTGCCCCCAAGAGCTGGTTACCCCCATTCGAAGGCTGGTGGGCTCCTGTGCAGGTGCAACAGGAGGTGTTACAGACCTCCTGGCTTGAAGCTATGAGAAATGGGGAGGTGTCCAGAGCTAATCACTGCCCGGGTCACCTCACTGGGGTGTACAGGGGGGGTAAGTCAGGAGGTGTTTTCCTGAGAGCTAAACCAGGCTTGTGGTAGCACTGGATGCCCCTGGAGAAGCTGGATGCTTCTCTTCTTGTCCCTCTGGGACATCTAAAGAGTGTGGCAAGAGGAGATGCTCACCATGCCAAGGGTTTGGTTTAGCAGAGCATCCCACATGTCAGGAGTAACTCCAAGACAGGGCTCCTGACCCCCATCATGGGAACCCCATCCAGACCCCACGCGCCCACCCATCTCAATCACCCTCACTTTGAGATCCTTCTGCCACTCAGCGCAATAACTGCCCAACCATGGAGCACCCCATGGATGTGACATCTCCATGGCCCACAACAACCCACAGACACTGTCCCCATGCTGGTGGCAACACAACAGATATCAAGGATCCACCATCCACTGTCTCACACCTTGCAATGTCTCAGCCAGCCCTGTGCTGCTCCCTGGCAACCCTGATCAAAATGTGGGGGTTATTTAGGTGTGTCCACAGCTATAAAAACCTACAGGAGATACAACAACAACAATGATGGTGACAACAACAGCACCTTTTTGTGCTCCGAACATCGATGGGTAATTGTGCTCGTTGGAATAAGGCCATGACTCCTCCCGGCTAAAGGACAACAGAGTGGGAGGGAAGAGTGCTGGGTGACAGGAGGAAGTGTGCTGGCTTTCCACCTGCCTCCAGGTCCTTTTTCCAACCATCAGCTGCTTAGAAAAGAGCTTCTTTGCTTCAGGTTTGAGCTGCATTGAGAATAACTCTTGGAAAGGTATCGCAGCATCTCTTGTTCCTCCTCCCTTCCCCGAAGGCTCGGGGGGATCCTGCCTTTCCACCCAGGGTTGTCGGAGGAGTCCTGCCCCTCCCGCAATCCCTTCTTCCTGATGTCATCCTAGAAATGGCTGCTTTTGGTTACGATTTTAGGAGGGGTTTCTTCTTCATCTTCCTTAGTAAGTAATTTTCCTGTTGCCTGGACAGCCAGGATCCACTCCCCAGTGACCTCCTCTCCCAGTGGGGGTGGTCCACAGGCAACCATCACAGTTCGGATTCCGGGGTGCTGGCCAGTAGGTACCCACTCCCGTATCGTCCATTGGGGGCACTGCTCATTTCCATGGGGGAATTGCTCCCAGGACCCAGGTAGGAACGGTGTGTGGGCATGGGGGATGGGGTCTCACTGGGCACTTTGCTCAGGATGAAGCGGGTCTCATCATTGTCTTCCAAATTGGAGATGTCCTTCATCATCCGTCCCTTCTTGTAGGTGACAGAGAGGGCGTTGGAGCCGTCCGACACGAGGTGGAACTGCCGGAGGATGAAGACCAGGGGCAGAGGAAGGGATGCCAGGATGATCAGAGAGATGAGGATGGCCATGGCCCAGGTTGGGTAGAAAAGGAACTTCTCTGCAGCCTGGAAGAGACAAACACCAGTGTCAAGGGGCTGCTATGACAAAGGTGATACACACCAGGTAGAACATCTCTAGACAATTCCCGCTGCCACACTTCATCCTCAGGGGAACCACATGAAGCTGTCAGAAGGTGAGTTCAAAACAAGGAAAAGGCCATGGTCCTGCACACAGCGTACAGCTCTGGAAGCCAACCAAAAACCAAGCTCACACACCAGAGCTGGCTGAAGGCCTCTGGGCAATGTGGACAAACCTAATGGCTTGCAGAAGATAAGTGGCCACAGGCAAGATGTCTCCCAGCAGGAGAGGAGAGGAGAAATCAGCAGAGCAGTGAAGTTCCTTACTGTGAGGGTAGGAACTGGAACAGGGCACCCAAAGAAGTGGCAAATGCCCCATCCCCAGTAGTCTTCAAGGCCAGGTTGGATGCGGCTTAGAGCAAGCTACTCTAGTGGAAGGTGTCCCTGCCTGTGGCAAGGGGTTGGAACTGGATGATCTGAAGGTGCTCCCAACCCAACCCATTCTCTGATTCTATGAGCAGAGTGCTCTTCAGCTCTCAGCTGCCCCCTGCTCAGCCAGAACCACAGTGGGAGGGGATGGTGGGGAAGGGATCCATGCTCACCTCCTCTTTGATCCATGCACTGTAGCCAGGGGGACTGACTCCCAGCTGGATGATGCTGGCGGTCATGAGCACGGCCATGCAGATGGGAGAGACGTACTTCCAGGCGTAGTAGTAGAACTGGTAGGGCCGGAAACCCAGCATTTCTGTCAGCTCTTGCATGAACCTGCCGAGAAGAAGAGAAGAAACCATGCCATTCCCCACCTACAAGCAATAAACTCTCCTCCAGAAGCCCCCATTGTAAATCATGCTCAAGGTAGAGCCTGAAGAAGAACTCAGCTGATCCAGACAAGCATCCCAATGCCCATCAAGCCTGCAGGATAGGCTGGAAACCTCCTAAGGAAAAGGCCATTTGGACATTAGCCAGAGCCCCCTTTGCCCTGGCCAACTCATGGACAGCAAGAACAGGCACTGAAGGGAACAAGGTCTATTTCCAGAGGGACCTGGAAATGTCAAATAAAAGGGCAATTGTAACTGATAGAGCACTACAACCAACAGCAGATGATAGCCAGTAGAAGGACTTGCTCCTGGGGCAGGTCTACACTTAGGGCAAGACAAGAGGATCAAGGAGAACCAAATGCCTGCCTATAAGGTGGCTTCTCCTGGAGTATTTTTTCCATCAGAGCTGGCCTCTTGGGGAAGAAATCATATGGAAAAGAGCTGGAAGGATGGTTTTGAAAACCAGGAGTTACAGCAACTGTATTAAAGCCAAGAGTTACAGCAAGAGTATTCTTACTGTACAAATGTCTTACTTCTTGGTGCCATAAATCCAGGCCACAGCAATGTTCTCAAGGATGACAACAACCGTGAGCGGCAGCGTGGCTGAGTAATCATCAAACATGGTGACAAAGTAATTCCCAGAGCGCTGCACAAAGATCAGCCCCACCACGAAGGCAAAGATGCAGGAGCCAACTGTGGGAAGCAACCAGGCAAGGTCAGAGCTCCCCAAGGGGAGCCAAGGCCTCCATCACAAGGTCCATTCCCTGCATTAGCAGGGTCCAGTTACATGTCCACACTCCCCTGGAGTAACTCCCCAGGACAACAGGGACCCTCCACCCCTTCCAAAGGAGACTGCAGGAGGAAAGACCTCACCTGTGAACACTTCCTTCCGCACCTTGAAGGTGTCGATGATGGGTGTAGTGATGCCTGACATTGTCCCGATCATGCTGCCCAATCCCAGGTTTATCAGCATCAAGAAGAACATGACGGACCAAAACGGTGAGGCTGGGAAGTGGGTCATGGCTTCTGTGAAGGCAATGAAGGCCAGGCCAGTTCCTTGCACTGACTGTTCAGGGGAAGAGAGGACCAAAAGGTGAGAAGAAACATGCCCAGGTCAGCCTGCAACCTCCTGCATGCCTCACTGAACCACTCTTTGGCTGCACAGGGTGCTGGGCCATGCTTTGCCTAGAAAGGTTGAACAAGATGACCCTTGAGGTCCTTCCAACCTGGGATTCTAGAGTTCTTCAAGGAAAGAAAAATCCAGTCTGATATTGAGCCTGGAAGCAGTGTGACCCTACCAGACTTGCCATGGACAGTGCTTTTCCCCACCGCAGGAAGGACCACTGTGTGCTGGGAAAGACCACAGGGAATCCTCATCCCTGGGGTTCTCTAAAAATAGGTTTTGCCAATCCATGTGCCAGGAATGACACAAGTGGAGCAGCTCCCACCAGGGAGAGCCAATGGAGAAGGTTACCGCCGGGTCCTCCCAGGGATGCCACCAGGTACCTTGTTGAGTTCATCCTCCAACAGGCAGGGGTCCAAGCCCAGTTCTTTGAAGTGTGCCTCTTTCACGGTCATGATCACCCTGTACATCTCATTGTAGTCTTTGGCAGTGAGGTGGGAGAAGTTCACGTGGGGTGGGATGAGGTCGTGGCTCAGCACGTTGGTGTTCAGGTAGCCCAAGATCTTCTCAGCATTCCTAAGGGGTAAAGGAGCCTGGTCACCAGAGCTGTCCTATTTCTCCCAGGGTAGAGGATGGGGCCTGACCATAGGCAGGATGAACCTCCCTGGATCATGTAACCCATGTGTTGGTCAGAAGACCTCTTTTGTAGGTAAACAGTGCTTTAGGCCACATGACAGAGGATGCTGATGGGAGACCACCAGGGAGTGGGTTCTCTGTGCTCCCCTCTCAGGTTTACCTCCTGCTCTGGGACTCCACTCTGCATGGCCAAGATATCGTATGGATGCAGCTCAGTGTCTAAAGATAACATGGAGTGCACAAATTCACCTTCTTCCAGCTGCTTCAAGGGTACAGCTCAGCAGGTCCCTTCACCTTGCAGACAAGTGGACCCTACTGTGTGCAGGAACTGGAGGAAAGCCTGGTAATATGGCCAGATATGTTGGATTTACCCTCAATGTGCAGACTAAGAGCCCATTTTAGGGCTGGATTTTAGGCTGGAGGAGCTGAATACCCAACTCCCCCAGCTACATCTCTGGAGATCCAAGTCTTGACCATCAAGAATTTGTGTCCCCCAAAATACAGCATCATCCAGCTCCAGAGCACTTACTCTGTTGCCTCCAGACCCATCACCCCCACGAGCAAAGACCTGTCTACCCCAAACAGAAAAGCACCAAATCTTACTCCACCACACATTTCTCATTCATGATGTTGGCCTTGAAGCCCAGCACAGCAAACACAACCAGGGTGGCCAGCACGGATGTGAAGAAGTTGATGAAGGAGACAAGGGTGGCATCAAAGTGGCAGTTGTTGTCCTGCTTGTTGTAGCTGGAGAAGGCGATGACTCCCCCAAAGCCCAGCCCCAAGGCAAAGAAAACCTGTGTTGCTGCCTCCCGCCACACTTGGGGGTCCAGCATCTTGTCCAGCTTGGAAAGAAGACATAGGAAGAAGTTGTTAAGTGGTTTGGTGGCCACACAACTCATCCCAGTGGAGCCAGAGTTGAACTAAAAGGTTGGTTTGGGAGCAGCCATGGGCATGCTTTGATCTACCACCTTCATGTCTTGCATTACCCAGCTCTCATAGGTCCTTTTTCTCTTTCCTACAGAGGAGGAAACTGAGGCATGGAGATGGGCAGGTGAAGGTTTGATCTGGCTATATCTTTGGGTGCTTCATCTGCCCCAGAGCCCAAGCTGGATGTCCAACCTTCCAGTGCAAAGCCCTACAGTTTTCCAATGGACCACCCGGCAGCCCTGGGGAGCTGGTGTCCCCGTCCCTCCACCTAAGGGCTGCATGTGTCACCCAGTGATGGATCTCCATCCTTCCCTGACCATCTCCTGCCCCCAGACCAGGGAGCACTTGAAATCAAACATCTTGGCTGCTGGGTTTGTTTAAGCTCCGAACCACATCCCCCCTTCTCCTGTGAGCCAGAGCTGGAGGCCTCTGAGCGTCATTCACCACAAGATCATCGTTAATATCTTCTAAGAGGCTCTAACACCAGCTGAGATGATTCATTAACATCTCTCCTTAATTCATTAATTAGCTGGTTAATGAATAGATGACACCACCAACAGAGAGTTTTCTACCAGCCAGCATCTTCCCATGAAGTATTTAATAGACCACCTTGGGCCACCTCCACGTTCCCACCCTGGCATCTGAGTACCTAAAAGTGACAGGAGTGATGCTGAGGCTCAAAGCAGCCCCAGGGTGGTGAGTTCACAAGGTTTGCAACAGTCCTGGCTGTACCCTGTGTTTATGGTACTGCCGGCACATACTGATGCCATATCAGGATCTCTGAGGTAGTTTGGGGTTGGTACTCTGGGTTTTGGGGTGGGGAAATAGGGAAATAAGCTGTGAGCAGCCAGGAGAACCTGCTTAGAGTCTGCTGAGCTTGGGAACTCTCACCTTGGGTGTGAACATGTGCATGATCCCATCCACCGCTCCGCGCAGCAGAAGTCCCCGCACCAAGAAGCAAACCAGCACCACGTAAGGGAAGAGTGAGCTGAAGTACATCACCTACAGCAAGAGGGATGCAACGTGGGCATGATCTCACCGACTGAGCTCATCCACCCCCCATCCAACCCAAGGACAGCACAACAGGGGTTTACCCTCCCCGAAAAGAGGTCTGCTCCTCAGGCAGGGCAGGGTTAAGCTGTGGAAAACCTCGGTGCAGGATGTTACCAGGGCAGTGCTGGAGTCACCGTCCCTGGGAGTGTTCAACACTGTGGAGCCGAGGCCCTCAGTGCCGTGGGTTAGTGGTGGCCTTGGCAGTGCTGGGGAGTGGTTGGACTGGATGAGCTTAAAGTTCTTTTCCAATCTGGTTGATTCTACGATTCTATAAGTGCTGAAGCTCAAGTGGATTTGCAAAGTGCTTGGAAACAATCTCTTGAGGCTGCTGAATGTGAAGATGTTGGTGTTGGCTCAGGAAAGCCCTGAAACACAAACTGATGATGCCCAGAATGCCCAAGGGAAGGAAAGCTCTGCACCCCTATCCCCTTCCCCCAGGGTTGCAGGTTCCAAGCATGTTCCTGCTTCCTGGCATGATAGGCAGATGCAGATGGGACTTTATTGTGGCCAGGGAAAATCTGCTGCTGTGGTCCTGCTTCCGCAGCTCACTACCATCTCCCTGCTCTGAAGGCCATAGGGCAGGGGTCTCCTACCTCTCTGCTACCTGCTAACACACCAGAGGTTTTGTGGAGCACATCTGGACAGGGCCGTTCAAGTGTCCTCTGCAGGCCAACATCATCCCCTGCTCCTCCCTGCCCTGCTTCTCCTGCACAGAGACTCAATGCTCCTGATGTAAAGGAGGGCTCAGCTCTCACTCCTCCATCATAGGAGCATCCTTTGAGATGGTGTGCGTCGAGGGATCAGACAGCTGATGGCCCCCCAATGCAGGAGCTGGGCAGGTGACCTGGCTACCCTGATGTGGCTGGAATTGTCAGCTGGACTAAACCTCTTCCCTACACCCCCTTTTGATCTTGTTCTGGATCCCCCCAGAGACAGCCTAAACACTGGAGGGGGTGGGAGCATCCTACGGACACAGCATTGCCCAGCCATGAAGCTCAGGGCAGGAGACCGTGGTCCAAGCAGGAGGTTTCTGCCTTGAGGACAGAGCCCAGCCAGGCTCAGGTGGCCACCGATACTCACCTTCCCTGAGGACTGGATGCCTTTGATCATGGCCAAGCCAACAAGGCTCCAGGCCACCAGCAGGCACAGGGTCATCTTCCAGTTGAGCCCCCCACTCTCTGAGATGGAGTTGGAGATGTCCAGGGTCTCTCGGTACCAGAAGTAGGTGGTGGCCGAGCTCCTCTCGCATTCGGTCTCTACAACTGCAACCATGAGAGAATGTGAGGGGCTGGGGGAGAGTCACCATTGTCTCTTAGGGGATGAACATCAACTAATGTTAAAGACCTCCTGGACCTGGCCAGAGAGGGCAGGTCCCCTGGGAACTGAGGGACAGAAATTCATGGGGCTCATTGTGAGCAGGAGAAAGAAGAGATGGGCCATAAAGCCTAAATGAGACATTAAATACAGGGAGAGACATTTGCATGTGCTATAAAACGTCCCAGAGTGTCCCAAGGAGATGCTCAGATGCTATTAAACACCATTAGCTCCATCAGCATCTCAGTCAGGCTCTGATGGAGCAGCCAGGTGAGCCCTGCCTAGCTCTGGCTGCCTCCCTCCAGGATCCTGAGTCAGATCCCATCTCCGAGCACTGAGGCAGCCTGGAGACTCAAGCTCTGAATCCCCAAACTAATCAAACCTCCTCAGTGGGGATAGACCCCAAGGAAGGGAAAGACTCATCCAACCCAAGGCAAACATCTCCAAATGACCAAGGCAGCTGGACCAGAGAGGATCTTATGTCCCTGGAGACATCTGTCTTCAGTGTGCCCAACCTGTGACTTACATTGGGTGTCCCCAGTGTCCCACAGCCCCCTGCCCTGGGGACTGCTCCCCCCATGGCAGCGTCCATCCCTTACCAGCCACAGAGCCGTTCTTCACGATGGGACACTCGCTCCAGGGAAGAGGGTACTGGAAGGACTTAAAGAAGTAGAAGATGCTCCAGCCGATGATGACATTGTAATAGAGACCAACAAAGAAACACACCTTGGAGGAGGAACAAGGACATGGTATTAAATCACAGGGCAGTGACACTCTCCCCAGCACACCTGTGGCTGGATGGGGACCCAGGGCCCATTCCCAAACCGGCCCTAAACCCATGACTGGAGCTGGAAAAACTCCCTTTGACCTCTCAAACCTCCACATGGGGCCCCTCAAGGTTTGCTTGCTGGCTCCCCCCCAAGCTTTGCAGCAGAACCCCCCTGAGATAGGGGTCCAAGGGCACCCATGGGTGCACTCACCAGGCAGCTGGCATAGCCAATGCCTCCCAGGCGCGGGCAGATGTAATTCCAGACGCCAATGCTGCCCCGGCGGATCCGCTGCCCCACCGCCAGCTCCAGGAAGAAGAGGGGAAGCCCGATGATGATGAGCAGGACCAGGTATGGGACCAGGTAGGCGCCTGGCAGGGGAGAGAAAGCTCAGCATGGACCCATCTCTGCCTGTTCTCATGCAGCTGGGGATGGAGGGAGGGGCTCTGCCTGGTCCATCAGTTCATTTGCAATGAATCTGGGAACGCAAATCAGTGCTTGGGCAGGAGAGTTCAGCCACGGAGAGGAGCAAACCCTTGTGCATGGAAGGAAAGTGTGTGCAACATCCCCTGCCAGCATGAGTCTGTACGGCATAGACCCCAACACACCTAAAGACACTGGATCCATGCATACACATCACCCCCCACACAAGGAGATACCTCCATAAGCCAACCCATGAACATGTTCGTGACTGTCTTGGATACAGAGGCAGGGACCAGCTCGCTGTTCACCCAGGTCCTGCTGGCACACGTGTCAGAGCACAGCCAAGCCCTCTGCAACAACACACCCCATAGACACCCCATATTACCACCAGCAGCATCCCAGTGCCACTGGCACGGAGCGAGGTGCCCTGGTAGGAGCAGGAAGAGCTGGAATTAATCTCTGCCTAATTGAGGAGGCTGAAGGGGAATTAGCAGCTCTCAAAGCAGAACTCAATGACCATAAAGGCTGCAATGACTCACGCTGCAGTGCCCGGCTGATGGATTGCTCCAGCTCCTGCCAGGAGCTGAGGAATGGGCTTGGGAGCATGTGGGTCATGACCGGCAGGTGATCCACAGGCACAGGATGGACCCTGGTTGTGTTGGGCAAATTCCAGCTGGATTTATGCCCCGAGGACAGCCACCACCCCCAGCTCCGGGCAGGATGTGTGGGATGATGCTGCTCCGAGCAGTGGCACTGCAATAGTGTCCTGAGCCAGCGGATTGGGATTGATAGAATTGTGGAATGGTTTGGGTTGGAAGAACTTCTGCCTAAGAGCTCATCTCAGTCTCCTCTCTGGCAGGTTAAAGCTGCTCCCTTGTCCTGTCCCAAGCTCCTCTCCAGGTTTCTTGTTTGCCCTTTCAGGTATAGGTAGATTGATAAATGGGGAAACTGAGGCACAGAGAACTGGCTTGAGCAGCAGATTGCTGAGCTTTCCTGAGCTTTCCCTTTTAGCCGAGTGTTGTACCCTCCCCAGTCCCATGGGGCACACATTGATTTTCTGCCTTCTCTTCCCACAGTATTTAACCCTCTTGGCTCTGTCCTGCGAGTCTGGTGCCAGGCAGATGCCTGAGGGACAGGCACTTCTGGGTGTGCTGAGCAGCCCTGGGATGTGGTGGTGGTGCTGATGTGGCAGGGGTTGGACTGGATGAGCGTTAAGGTCTTTTCCCACACAACCCACTCTGTGACTCTGTATTTATAGACCAGGGGCAATGGTTGGTGCTGTTTGAAAGCCTTTTTGAAGACCTGTTCCCAAACCCAGCTCCATGTCCCAGTCTCTGCCCATCTTCTCCACTGCAGCAGGTCTCAGGCCTCTTGTAGATTCAATTCCCTGTCTCCACTTCCTGTCACATCTGCCCCTTTGCCTAGAAACACTTGCTTAATGCTCACCCAATGCAGACAGCAAATCCACCAGGATGAATCCAGCCTGGAAACAGAAGCTGAGCCAAAGCCCCACGACACACAGGACAACAGAGACCGCAGTATAAGGTCTCTGAAAGATGTAGAGAGCTGTGTAATGAATCCATCAGGGCCACATCCATCTATCCCAGGCCTGGGTTACCCCAGGGCCTGCCTCCAACCTCCTCCAGGGCACCCAGCAACCCTAACTGAGGCACTGGGAGCCATGTGGAAGTGGCTGGGGAGATGCTGGGATGCAGAAGCTGACCACAGCTCCATGCCAGCAGGGAAGGGAGGGAATGGGGGTAGGAGCAGCCCTGGGGTGGGAAGTGCTGACTGGACAGGTTTTCCTTTGGGAGAATGACTCATCCTGAAGATGACACCAGAGACGTTTTAATTATTGAGAGCACTGCAGGCTCCCAGGCTGGGGCACATCAAATGATGCAGCACCAGGAATGAGGGAAGTGCAAGGGGAAAAGGGGGAAGCTGGGCTGGTCCTGGTCCTATTCAATGCTGCTTGGCTGGGGCTGCTTCTCATCACTGCAAAGGCAGAGGGCCGGGTTTGGAGTGATGATGAGCAAACCCATCAGTGCCATGAAGGGTGTTGGGTCTCAGCATGGCTGGAAGAGGCTTGGCCCTCTGGGCTGCTCCTGCTCAAGAAGGGTGCATGGCGTGCGATGAGAGGACGGGGTGGCTGGAAGGAGGGCTTGGGAAAGTGCTGGAGCCTCCACAACACGGCTTCAGGACATAGAGAAATGGTGGGACTCTTCCTTCCTGCTGTATTTTAACCCTAGTTTCCAAATTGCACCAGCAGGAACTGGGAGATGCAGCAAGAAATCCTGGCTCCAGCCTGAGATACACCCTGACTTTGGAGTGGTGAGTCCTGAAGGAACAGTCTGCATCTCTGAACTGGTGAATGCTCAGCACTGAGAAGCCCCCGGCTGCCCCTTCCATCCTTCAGAGCCCCCAACCCCCACAGTGGAGCCCAAATAAGCCCCAGGATCCACATGCTGGTGTGCAGCAGGGCAGGACTGAGCCATATCCCCTTCCCAAGGTCTGAGCCCATCTCCCACCTCCTCCATTCTTCTGGCAGAGGTAGGGGAAGCGCCAGACGTTGCCCAGCCCCACGGAGTAGCCGATCTGTGCCAGGATGTACTGCAGCTTGCTGTTCCACGCCGGCCGGTTCTCCGCATCCAGCTCCTCATCCCCATCCTTCTGTTTGTCCCAGGTCTCTCCTGTTACATTGAGGATGCTGCGTTTGTAGTCCACGGGCTCCTCATGGGCCAGCAGGTCGGCCACTGACTCGGTGACATGCTCACTGCTGTGCTCCCGCTGCGTCACTTTGCTGTTCTTCGGCATCGGAATGGCTCCACGCGGCCCCAAGGGGCTGGATGGGGTGAAGGGAGAAGAGGAACTTCCCACAGCGAATGGCACCTGGGTGAGCTACAGCTTGGGCCTCACCTCCTCTTCATCAGCAGGACCTGAGTGGGGAAGGGGTTGACAGAGGGTGAGATGGTTTTGCTTGCTGGTGCTGGTGGGACCAGAGCCTCCATCCCTCTCCATTCCTTGGGGACCACCCTTTGGATTGAGGGATGCTAAGAACCTCCTTCTTCATGACTGGGCCAGGAACATGCCCTTAGTTCAACATTCATGGACAAGAACCTCCTGCAAACCACAGGAGGGCATTTCCCGTGGCTCCAGGGGATGGTGGTGAGTGATGGAAACAGTCACACCACTGTGATGTCTCTTTTCCTCTCTAACAACCCTGGACCAGCAGCTGATCCCCCACAAGGGCTGACACCTCATCCAGCACTGCTTCCTCCCCTCCTGGCCCATCAGCAGAGCCCAGGTTCAGCCCCACAGCAGCTTGGAAGCACTCATGGGATGGTGGCAAACACCCAGGCTGTATCTCTGTCCCTGGACGTTATCAGGAGTGACTTAAAAGCCTGGGAATCTGCAGCTAAATCTTCCCGGGCATCTTTACAGCAGATAACGGCTGCAAAACAGCAGCAGCCAAGGCAGAGCCATCACTCATCCCAGCTCCTCCCCCTTCCCAGCCTTGGTCACAGGCCAGGGAGAGCCGTAGCAGCCCCAAGCCCGCAGCATCCATGTGGTTACATCAGTTCTCACCAGTTTTCCCACCCCACCTCACTCCCAAAACCAATGGCACCAGTTCCCATGGGCGCAGAGCTGGGATGGGTGCAGTCAGGGTAAGTTTTGGAGCCAGGGAGGGAGTGTGGGTGATGTGTGGATGTGCCTGGTGGGTCACACATTTCCATTGGCGCCTCCTCTCCATACTGGGAGGAATGGGGATGAGCGGCTGCTCCCATCCCTAGCAGGGATCGTGATGCTTCACCAGCTGGGGAGGAGGAAACACAAGAAACTCCACCAGAAATCCCACATCTTGGAGAAATGATTCTCCCAAAGGGCCATGCTTGCTTCTTCCCTCTGTCCTCCCTTTCCAGGAGACACCAGGCTGGTCACCAGCACCTGGAAGACTGATGGTGATGTCTGCAGGGTCCTCTCCCAGCCCAATGGGGCACCTTGAGGGCTTTATCGTTCAGCTCAGAGCTCATACAAGACCCAGGTGGTATCTCAGAGGTGATATAACCCACCAGCACAGTCCTTGGAGCATCCAAGCCTCAGCAGGTAGCCGGTGGCTACCAGGATGGATGATACAGGATGAGTGATGCAGGATGGACCTCCTGCTGTCCCCTCTGCTGAGCCAAGATACAACTCTCCCATGATTTCCCACAGCCATCCCAGCTCTTTTTCCCTTTGGCCCAACATCCATCTTTTAGGCCCAATTCAGCCCATTTCAGAGCAGCAGGTTCAGCATGGGCAGCAAAGCTCATTCCCAACCAGCGCACTGTGGTCCCAACCAGGAGCAGGAGGGAAGCAAAGCATCAGCAGTGGGAATCCTCACCCTCCCTCGCCTTCACCTTGGTGTTTTTTCACCCCTGAAGAAAGTTTCCCCTTTGCCAGGCCCTGTTCCTATTAAAAAAGCTATTTTTGGCCGTTGGCTGCATCCGTTGCCAGGCAACGGTGTCGGCTCCGCATCTTCCCTGGATCCGGCTCCTCCGGAGAAGCCGTTTGAATTATTCCTTCAAGCCTGGGCCAGCAATGTTTAATTTCCTAACAAGGGCTCATTCATATAAAGCACTCACAGCTCAATCGTGGCAATTACCAGCACGTGGCTGGAGCATCCTCAGCCAGGATGGACACAGACACAGAGCGGAGGGAAGGGCCTCATCCAGCTGCCAGGAAATCACTGGGATTTCCATCGATTTTGAACCAGGCTCTCCATAGATTGATGCAGACCTGGTTCAATCACCCATGAGCTGGTTGCAGCTCCCTGGCTGCTCAGCAGCCACTTCAGCTTCTTCTGAGCAAAGGCAACTCAGACCTTCAGGAGGACTCAGCCTCTGGGGCTAAAATCTCTCCCTTTACTAAGGATAGAGCCTAGAAGACCTGGGATCTCCTAGCTGAGACCCTGAGCCCCCAGAGCTCAGTGCCCCATGGAAGGCGCAGATGAACTGCTCCCCTGGGACAGCTCAACCCCTTGGAGTAAAGCCTGGAGATGCCCAGCTCCAGGGATGCTGAGCCAGAGCAGGGCACTGGGATCAGGATGGACCCCAAAGCACCTCTCACTGAACCTCTACCTATCCTCATCTTCAGTTTAGGTGCCCCCAGCATCCTTAGGAGCTGGGAAGCAGCAGGTCCTTGAGGAGAAGGTTTCTTCAAGCACCTCCAAAGCCCCAGGGGCTCTCTGTACCTTGGAGGACACCCATGATAACAACTTTCCCAAAGGATTTGGGATGCTTGTCTGCTCTCCTGGGGTGGAGCAAGGGCTCTCTAGGCATTGGGATGGCACCGGAGGATGAGGGAGCAGAGGTGCAAGCCTTCCTCCCCATGGGAGATGCACCCAAACTCAACTAGAGGGGAAAACCATGGCAGGAGCCCAGCCAGCACCAGCACAAAGCCACTGGCACACACAGCACAGAGACCTGATCCTGGAAGCAGTGAGGTCAGCATTCCCCAGCATCCTGAATCACCCACAAGCTCTGCACCCCTCAGACTGGAAAGCAGGGTCTAAATCCACCCGGGAGAGCTATTTCCACTCCTTCCTTCCATTGGAAAGGGAACTGGATCAAGAATTCATCTGCCAAAAATAACATCCACCCTGCAAGGAAGCAGCGGCTCAGCTGACAAGCAGGAGCTCGCTGGCTGGGCATAGAAAGCAAACCCCTGGCACTGCCAGATGGAGATGCAGCTCCGTTACTTCGCCTTCATGACCTGAATTCTCTTCCATGTGCATTTTCCCTTCCTCTTTAGAAGACAGATTCGAGTCTTTCAGAACCAACCCTCAACCACCGTATCCCTTTGTGCTTACACCACGGCAGAGGGTCCAAGACACGTGGAACAGACTGGATTCAGCCCACCCAGGGAAGGGGCAGAGACGGAGAAGCTCTGCTACATCCTGGAGGTTTAATCCCTACCCTATGGCTCCCATCAATCCCAACTGGAGATGGAAATACCAACTGGGGATAGACTGCTGTTCAGGATGTGAGGAGAGCCCTGGGAGCTGAGGGCATCACATCTCCCAGCCCTGCCTCCAGCATCGCAGAGGAGGGATGCTCCAAGCCATGTGTCCTGCCTCAGCTTGTCCTTGCTTTCTTGGGAAGGTGACTGGGGAGCAATAAAGGAGGCTGGAAACATGTCAGCAGAGCTTTCAGCTAGGCCTGGGCGTGCAGAGGCAGGGAGGGGGGGCATGGGGATGTACAGCAGCCTCCAAAGAGAGCAGCCATCAACATGCTCTGGGTCTGAAGGATGGGCACAGGGGCAGATTTCTCCTCTCCTATATCCAGATTCTACACTTATGCCCTGTTTGAGTCCATAAAGGGGAAACTGAGGCAGGAAGAAACACAGACTGAGATGAGGTGAATTCACAAATAACACTGAAATCACAGGGACTCTGTGCTGGTGCCTCCCTACCCCAACATCTCTCCTTGAGCTGTGATCCTGCTGCACTCAGCTTCCAGGCAAATCCCCCGCAGCTCCTAAAGGAGAGGGGGAAGATGCTCCTTGAAAAGCATCCTCACTCCATCAGGGTCAGAGAGCAGGGAAGCGAGGGAAGTGCAAAGGGACAGAGAGAGGCAAAGAGGGATTCAGGAGCTGGAAGGCCACTCTTGGATTTGGGATGAGAAACCTGAGCATCCATTCACAGCTCCACATCCTCCTAACACCCACAGGGACAGAGAAAGCTTGCACACAGGAACAGGCTGCCTGCTGCAGACGGGAAGGGGAAGGGATGGATCCAAGGTCACCCAGGAAGCCAGAGAGCCTGAGAAGTGGAGGTGAAGGGAAGGAACACGCATCCCTCCTGCATCCCTCCATACTCTGCAAAGCCAAGCAGCAAAGGGAAAGACCCTGGTTGCACAACCTGCCTTTGAGACCAAGTCAGGAGAAAACCAGCTCCAGGCCCATACCTGCTGCTCCCTACAGTCCAGAATGCCTCTGGGATGGGACAAGGATCACCCTGGCAGAGCAGGACCCTTGGGATGTATCCCACTTCTACAAGCTGCAAGAAATCAAGGACAGGACCCTCTCAGCAGCATCCAAACTCCCCCTTGGAGCCCTGAGCAGAGATTTTTGACCCAGGCAGAAGCATTTCAGCTCTGATCCCCCCAGCCCTGCTCCAAAGACCTTACTGCAGCCACTGCCATGCAACTCCCTCTTCCACAAGCCAAGGCCGATCCAAGACGCCTCCATCTTAAATCTGTTCCGTGCTGGGGCTTGCTCCTCCCTGCTCATCCTCTCTGGCTCCACATGGAAGGGTTTTGCCATATGTGCTCAGTGGGGCTTCTCCCTTCTCCAAGTGATCCCTGTTAATCAGCACCAGGCTCTCACCACCTCCCAGGGATGACACACGGTGACTCAATCCTATCAGCTGAGCTGCACCCTGGGGTGCTCCCTCCCCTGCACCCACCCATGGAGAGGCACAATCCTTGACAAGGACGAGCCTTGACCTGATGGGAGAGCCCAGGGTGACCGAGGAAAGGGGCACCCTCAAGAAGATTCACTGGAACCAAGCTCCCAGTGCTGTGTGACAAAGAGCAGCTCAGTGCCACACACATGGTGGTGCTGGAGATGCTCTTGGCTGTGTCCTTCCCATGCAAGCACCCAGGTCTGTTTTAGCATCGTGACACGGGAGTGGTTCACATTGGCTGATGAATCAGAGCTGCCTCCGCTTCTGTCTTACACCTACCCAAGTGGCTTTCACCGATGAAAGCACCCAGATGTTATAAATAACCCCTCAGCTCCCATAAAGAGGAGCAGAGGTGGCACCACACGCTTCTCCCCACCCCCAGCTCTAGGGGCTTTATGCCCCATGGGATGCTGTGACATTACAACAACTCTTTCCCTCAGTACTTGCCAAAAAGGCCTTTGGGAAGAGCGGTTTTGCTGCTGGGTCATGAGACAGACACAACAGCACTGGAGGAGGGGGAGCCAGAGCTTGGGCTTGTCACGAAGTGTATGAGCACATTGATTCAGTGAATCTGGTCTCCTTCCGTGACTCATTTAGTAGCATGAAAACCTCCATCAGCTGCAATAGCATGAGAGCCGTCATATGAGCACTGCAGGACTCCCTTTCATTCCCCAGATGATCTTTTCCCAGTTAGATCCCTCTTAACTAACCCCCTCCAGCCGAAGGTAAGTGACTGAACCCAACCCCAGGCCAGGTTTACCCTGAAAGGCAGCAAAACGGGTGGCACCCTCTGCAAGCTCCTGCTTCTCCCTCTGGTAATTCATGAAGCCACTGCTATGGTTGTAAACAAACAAGTCCAAGTGGCACCCAAGGATGGGGTAAAACCAGAGCGGCTCCTCCCAAGGCAATGGTTTGCTCTGGATGTGCCCAAGCAGCACCTGATCAAGGATGAGTTTGATCCTCGTGACTCCAGCTCGGGTAGAACTCCAGGGGAGTCACTCCAGATTTAAACCAAACCCTTTTATTCCTACTGACTTCAACAGCCGCCTCCGATTTGTCCCAGAGGACAGCACAGACCCACATTTTCTTGCCCTTCCAAGCAGCTGAGCTGTCATCAACCCAGCATCCAGGTTCCTTGACCTAGTCCTGACACCTCCAGAGGAATATTCACAAGAAACTCAATGTCCTGCCAAGAATAACTCCGCTGCTGTGGCATTTTGGGGGTATTTTTCCTACCAAGACCAGAAATAGTTGCATCAGCTCCTGCTGGATTCAAAGCTCAGGTGCCTCAGACACAAGGTATGATCCAAGAAGCAAGATTTCACCTTCTGAGTCCTTTCAAAGAGCTGGGAGCAAATTTCTCAGCTGGTTTAAGCCCCACATCTCCGGGATGATGTATATCTGCCTCTGGCCAAGATGCCAGCCCGAAACACGCACCTCCAGCGATGCAATACAGGAGAATAAGGGCTCCCCACACCCAGTAGTGAGAATTGTACCAGTAACCAGGACCCCAAGCCCCATTTTTCTGCCTCAGAACCAGCCACCTGCATTCAGGGAGCAGCATAGAAATAAAAGAAGGGGAAAATAAACCCTCCCCCCCAGCACTTGGGGAGCCAGGGATGAAATATTCATTGCAAACAAATGCTTTCTCCTCTCCCAATGTTATTGTCAAGGTCAACCTGGAAGCTGCATTTCCACCCATCCTCAGGCTCAAAGGGGGTGAGCCCCCACCAACCCCAGCCAGGCAGCCAGTGCCGTCCCCTGTGGTCCCCCCCAGCCTCTCCAGGATGGCTTAAGCCATTTGCTGCCTCTTTATGTCCCCCCACAGCCCTCGATGCCTCCACACTTGGGTGTCCCCCCACCGCCACTCCCCTCCCCAGCCCGTCCCTGGGCATCTCCCCCGCAAGGAGCAGTCGGGGTGGGGGGGGACGACGGGACACGGACAGAGACCGGAGACCCCCGGGAGGAGCATCCTTCTCTCGGGGCGCGGCGGGTACCCGGTAGCTCCCGGAGAGGGTGAAACTGACCCGTTCCGGGGAGAAGCTGAGCAGATCCTGGAGGAAACGGAGCAGATTCCCGGGAGAAATTGATCCGGTTCCTGCCCTCGATGAGAAAAGGCGGCGGAGGGGCCGGTACCTGGGTCCCGGTGCTGCGCGAAATCGCGGCCGCCGAGGAGAAGGAGGAGACGCTGCCGGAGGGGACCGGAGGCTGCGGGGATGGGCGGCTGCGGGGAGACCGGAGGATGCTGCGGGGGGAGCCGGCGACCGCTTTCCCTTTACCACCCCCCCCCCCGCAACCCGCCCTCCGCTGCCACCGCTCGGCGGATGCGCGCTGGGCTCTGCCCGGCCCCGCTCCCGTTCGCCGGGGGGGAGGTAACTCCGTTGGGCTCCCCAATAGACAAAAAGGACTGAAAGAAAAAGCAATTTAAAATAGAAAGCAATAACTGATGAGGGACACGCAGCCCCTGACGCAGGCTTGAGTCACCAGGGCTGCACGTCAAAGCTGGGGTGCCTGCAACCCCCTT
>JAOEHX010034612.1:0-10038 GCA_025448015.1 Bolborhynchus lineola | reverse complement strand
CAGGGGCTTGGAGCACCCTGCTCCAGTGGAAGGTGTCCCTGCCCGTGGCAGGGGCTGGAGCTGGAGGAGCTTTAAGGGCCCTTCCAACCCAAACCACTCTGTGGTTCTGTGATTTTTTTTACCTGTGGACCATGTAGCAGCTGCACCAGGGTTGACCATGCAGTGCTGGGTGCTGCAGGGAAGCTGGCAGCTTCCAGCCTGAGCTTCCTTCGGTTCCTGCCCTGTACGCAGCTAGAACCACCAGATGCGCTAGGCAGGGAAGAGTTACTGCAGTAAGCTAATCTCTCAGTCATGCGCCCTTGCTGTACAAGAGTAAAAGGAAAGAATAAAATCCCTAGCAGGGAGGCCATGCAAAATCCCAGCCTGGTCTGGGTAGGGAGGGACCTTAAAGCTCAAACAGTTCCCACCCTCTGACACCTTCCACTAGAGCAGGTTGCTCAAAAGGCACAGAGCCACAGCCGTTGAGAAGCGCCCTTCCTGCTTTGCTCCTGCGGCCCCGCTGGTTTCAAGTGTTTGCTAAGTCAGAGTTGTAACTCACAGATAGGTTACTCCCATAAGTATTTTGGTTTCAAAGTCACTGCTGAAGCTGCAGGAAGGGGATTTGTCCTTCCAGAGCTTACAAATTGCTTCCTGGTTCTTTCTGAATTCTTTCAGGCTTAGAAGGCTGCAATGCTTCTGATGGAAGTGCACACAAGCACTTGCTCTAATGAGAAACACTGCCCCACGCACAGCTCCGTCTCTTTGAGACAGTTCTCCCACACGTTCAGGCCATGGTCTGACTCTCAGAACCACTGCTTTTGATCATATTCCACAATTTACTTGTTCGAGTTTGTGTTGCTTAAGGCAGTTCCTCTCTGATTTGCCAATTTAGTGGTCACTACTTGATGGTCTGTTTGCAGTGTTTTGAGAGGTCGGAGTTCGCAAAGCAGTTGGGGAAAACTGGAAAGAAAATATGTTAATTTCTTATAGATGGTGCAAAATATGCCTTTGACAAGGAGAAGGCTAAAGCATCTGGCATGGAAATGAAGGGATTAAAATGTCTCTTTCCTAACCAAGTATTTCAGTGTTCTTCTGTTCATTGACTTTCTCGCTGCTAACCCGTCTTAACTCATTTCCAGGATTATTTATTAAAGCAATTAGTGCCCAGAAACTCCCACTATGTCTTGTACATTACTCCATCCCGAGTCCTGTAATGGTTTAAAGTGGGTTATATTAAAGTAAAGTAAGAGAAAGCGATGCGGTACTGCTAATTTGCTTGGGAAATGCTGTGTGAGGGTGGCTTCTGTTGCATAACTGTAAAAGCATTATTCCCGCAGCAAGGGGGGGTGTTTGCATTTTGCATTTCACTTTTTGCCCAAACTCCAAAGTTCTGGCAGCGTTTGATGATGTGTTCTGCCTGCCACAGAATTAAGGTCTGACTTCCTCTGAGGAGATTATCGTTCCTCTGCATTCTCTGTGGTGGGGAGCTTGCTTTCCACATCACTAAGCACTTACAGTCAGAATTTACATGTTGTTGACCTCATCCTGCTCCATAGGAATGTGTTTCTTCCCGTAGTAGATGGGCTGTGTCTGTTGACGACTGGCATTAAAACACCAAAAAGCAAGTTCCATGAAAGCAAGGTTTCTACCCACCCTGCAGCCCCCCATCCAGTCCATGTCTCTCCAGCATCTCCTATAAGCAATCCATCCCACACCCACATCAGAAAACCATCCTAATGCATGGCAAAAGCTTCTTCAGTTGTTTGTGCCCCACCATAGAATCATAGAATGGTTTGGGTTGGAAAGGACCTTAAGATCATGCAGTTCCAGCCCCCCGCCCTGGGCAGGAACACCTCACAGTGGACCAGGCTCTGTCCAGCCTGGCCTACCATGTTCTCTTCCAGCGGATCCTGGGGTGCTGACAGCCCCCGGTGTGAAGTGTTGCTCATGATCATGAACTTCCTTACAACTGTTCAGGTTCTTCCTCTGCTCTCTTGGCAGCATGTCACAGAAGCCCACCACAGCATCCCCCTCAGAGCTGGTAGCAGAGACACGGTGTCCTCGCCGGACTTCCCAGTGGTGCCCAGCGACCAGACTTGCACATTGTCTGAAGTTTTATTGAATCTTTCTGTATTTTGTGTTTGATTAGGAAGCAGTTAACCATAAGAACTTCTTGATTTAAGAAGTTAGCCTCTATGTTAGCATGGGATGCTGTGGTAGCTTAGAAATTAGGCGCTGTGTCGCTGTTCTGTGTGACATGCTAGCCTTAGTCCTTACTCTCTAGAGCATAACCAAAGCACCTAGGGTCTATTGTGTATAGGGTGAGTTATGTGACAACCTGGCAAGGCAGAAATCTCATTGGCCAACTTGGCAACAAGACTTACTTTTAAGGTGACCTAAAGTAAACTGCCCTCATTATAATACTAAAAAGCACACCCCCATATCAAGAAGACCCTTGCCCAAGTGAAGACCCTTCCTCCACGCAAGCGGAGTAGCAGAAGAGAATGACACTGCAGATATTGTAATTGTATGTAAATCACTAACAGTCATTGTAGCTGGGAGTGTTCTACCTTGTGCTTTTTGTGTATAAACATAAGGATGAAATCAGCATTGGGTGCGCTTGATTTGTGGAAGTTCCACCTAGCCCCCAGCGCGGCAGTAAAGAAGTGCCTGCTTCTTAATGCTGCATTGGTGGTAAGGAGTTTTATTCTCCCAACTTTTGGTGACAGGAGGCATTGGCCATAAACTAAACCACAAGTTTTATCTCAACATGAAGAAATTCCTTCTGTCGAGGCTGGCAGAGCACTGAACAGGCTGCCCAGGGGGGTTGTGGAGTCTCCCTCACTGGAGACATTCTAAACCCTCCTGGACACGCTCCTGTAGGACCTTGTCCTGGTGGCCCTGCCTTGAAGAGGGTTGGACTGAATGATCTAAAGAGGTCCCTTCCAACCAGAAGGATTCCATGATTCTTTGTCATCCTATGAATGCCGGTTTGGGCTATGAAAAGCAACCTGACCCCTATCCTCACCCCTGGCGATGCTGTCACCCACCAGCATCAACAGCCCCCAGGGAGCTGCCCATTGCATGCCAGCTTCCTTACTTCTGGGGCAGCACCCTAAAATCTACTGGGCTGACTGGGATACTGCTGGTAGCATAGGAATCGCTGGTGGTATGTCCAGCTGCTCAGAAGGCAGTGATCAGGAAACCTCTCCTAGCAGCAGTGTGCAGGAAAAGGAGCAGACTGTTTGAGAGGGGTTCCTGTGTTTCTGGAGTCGCTGATAGCTCTTGTGTTTCTCACTGCTCCCCACAGTCAGCCGCCTGCCTCACCCAGCACACAGGAAGCAATCCAGGGCATGTTATCCATGGCAAACCTCCAGTCCTCGGAGTCCTGCCTCCAGCCATCATGGGGAACCAACCAGGCGAAGAATAACTCCATCTCCACACAGAACTCTAAAAAAACGGGTGGCGGCAGCAACAAAACCACCGGCAAACGGTTACTGAAGAAAAGCACAAAGAACAACATCGACATAGAGGATTACGATGAGGACCAGGACCACTTAGATGCCTGTTTTAAAGATTCAGACTATGGTGAGTACGAACGGGCTCTGAGTGCGTGCCTGGGGCTGCATGTACATACCTGTGCATGTTTGCACATACACTCATGTTTCTCATGATGCGCTTGCTCACATTCTGTCCCATTGGAGTCCACTGGGTGTTTGGGGAAGGAGGAGTGCAAACAACAAGAGACCTGCATGGCAAAATTAAGCAAACACTGTAAAGAAGGGCAGGCTGACCGCAGAGCCATCCCAACGGACTGTATTTGGGCCATGTCACAATCAGACGGTCTTAAGAAACATGGAAGCCCACTGAAACCACAGCAGTCAGCCAAGAAGCAGGAAACTGTCCCAGACACGTGTGTCAGGTACTAGTACTTCTGCCAGAAATGTCTTTGTCTACACAATGGCAATAAGATATCTAGCTAACATGAGCGAGAAGTTGAATTTCTACTTGGAAAAGGGATCCAGTTGTGTTTCGAGTGCTGGCAGAGAATGCCAGCGTCTGAGGCAGAAATGGGCACCAAGCCAGTTTGCACCAGTTCCATCAGTTTGGCCATAATAATCTGGAGGAGTGGTTTTGAGTATAAAGAGGTGAGGAAATGAAGAAAAGGAATAATGTGAAGACTGGTAAGGGCTGGAAAATCTGAAGTCCCAAAGAGGGCAAGACATTGGTAGAGGTTTATACTGCATAACAGGAGAGCCTGTGTATGTGTTTGAGTCTCCCTGACAAGCACGGCCATCAGAAATCATTTGTTACGATTGGAAAAGTGGAGTGTGTCTTTTCGCATTACTAACAGAGACACCAGGGTGAGTTGGAGATGCTGTGACATGTTGCAGGAGGCTGCCCAGCCATTTCGAGTGCCCTTGCATGCAGTGGCAGTGCTGGAAGGTGCTTTGGGAAAGGGCATCTCTGTGAAGCTGTTGGACAGGGCTGTGGTTCACAGACAGATGTCACAAGTGAACAAGGCTCTGCTCTGCTGAGGGGTGGATTTGCTTCTTGTGTGCCTGTGCTGCCAGTGAATGGAGAGTCTTTGAGGGGAGCAGGCTTGGTTTCCAGAGGCTTTGTGCCACCTCTGATCAGGAGGCTTCTGGTGTCAGTGGCCAAATGCCACAGTAATGCCAAAATCACGAGTGAGGTGACAAATGGCAGCTAGCAAGAAAATCGAATGTGTGTGGAAAAAAGAGCAGAAACTTCATAGTCCAGGTTGGGACAACGTTTAGAGAGATCAGTTTGTGTTTATCCCACAGGCCTGCGAAGGGTCCTTTGTCACAATGGTTCACATTTGCCTGTTGGATACTTGCGCTGCCTTATTTGCCTCTGCCTCAGGGTGCAGGAGTCACAGGAGCCAGGAAGCTGTGTGCTGACTGGAGTGGTTGGCTGATGTACCGGTCTAGCTTGAGATAAGGAAAGCTGTTCATGTATCTTTTAGCTGTGTTGCTGCTCCACAGATGAGAGGAAGAGCTGATTTTTCCTGTCTGAGAAGTTTCACTGTGTATCCTAAAAGCACCTGGTCACAGTTTGATGACAGCAGCTCCCAGGTGTAGTGTGTGCATGAGAGCAGAAAGTTCCCTGAGTGGTGCAGCTGTATCACCACTCTCTGGTATTTCTGGGGCCCTTGCTATTGTAGCTGTGCCGCCTGTAGTTACTGCACCCACACAGAGCAAGTGGGCCTCTGTGGAAGGGGAGAGCTGTTTCCTACACTGAAACTATTGCCTTTGTTTCCTACTGTAGTTTACCCTTCTCTTGAATCAGATGAAGATAATCCAGTTTTCAAATCCCGATCAAAGAAAAGGAAAAGTTCAGATGATGCCCCTTACAGTCCAACTGGTAAGTCTGTCCTGCCCCGACTCAGGCTAAGCTGTGCAGGTCCCTAATGAACCAGCCATTTTTCAAGGAGTGTGGAAACTGTAAGACCACAACTAGCAATTTCTTTATCATGTGAAGGATTAATCCTTCCCAGCACAGTGGGAGGTGACAGCCTGCGCTGGGGCTCATGCTGAGCAGCGTTAGCCTTCCTCTGTCAATCAGGCGGCAGGAAAAGTCGTTCCTCGGTGGGTTGTTGGTTTATTTTTCTTCACACTCTTGGTGATGGAACAGTTGGTGGCCACTTTAGCAGTGGTGTAGCCATGAAACCCCAGACAGCTGAATAGCCAGGGCTTTTAGGTGTTGGTTGTGTAAAGAGTAATGAGAGAGTGGGGGAAGAGTCCTGCAGGTTCAGCCAAAGCTGGTGGTATTGTTGCGGCTCACCAGAGTCAGTGACAGGCCAGGGGGTCCTTCGACCCACTAACAAGGAGGTCTCTGCAGCTTGCTGTGTGTGTGACAAGCAGCCCATGTCTCATCAGCTTGTGGCACGCATGGCCACCCGCAGCTCGTGGGGCAGTGAACACTTTCCATTTGGAAACGATGCCAGGGTCGCTCATATCTGTAGTGTAGGCAGAAACCTCCATGGCTTTGGCTTCAGGTAGCTGCAGCTGCCAGTGAAGTTGCTCAGCTGTGTTTCATCCTTATTGGCAGCTTCTCCCCAAGCCACTGTGCCTGGAGGCTGTTGGCACCTCCTGGCTTTGCACGCGTCCTGGGGAAGGAAGGGCAGAGGCTGCGGGATCCCTGGCCCTCCCTGCGCAGGAGGTGGGAGGTAACACTGCTCTCACAGGCACCTTCTGTGCATCTCACCTGCATCTGCTTTCCTTGTAGCACGCGTTGGCCCCTCGGTGCCTCGACAAGACAGACCGGTGCGAGAGGGCACAAGAGTCGCCTCCATCGAAACTGGACTCGCCGCTGCCGCAGCCAAGTTGTCACAGCAGGTGAGGCTGCTTCAGAAGTCATAGCTGTCAGGAAACGAAAGCCCTCTCCCCAGCAGCAGCCATGCCACAGTAGCAGTGCAGTGTCAGCCCTCCCCAGTGTTTACTCCTGCCAGTGACACAAGGCTCAGCAGTCTCGGGGATGTGCTGAAAGTCCAACAATGTCACAACATATCTGACAATGCTGCAGCTCAGAGTAGGCGATGTGTTGGAGGTGTAGAGAAGGATGAGCAAGCGTAGCTACCAGGCTAAGACAGAAGGAGGCTGACTGAAAGAAGTGTGCATGAACAGCACATTGATGTGTATCTGGTGTGACTGGTGTGATTGCCTTGTCTGTGGAAATTGGCTGCTGAGAAGCATAAGGATTAACTTCCAAAGGCTTGGTGAACTGTGGGTAACTGTGGGTCAGTTTAGCAAAGATTGAGGCACTCTGAGTGCTGCTGAGTGTCTGGTCTCTGAAGAGTTCAGATGCTAAGTGCCCAATGCACACAGGCCCCACAGATGAGGCAGGAAGGTGACCAGGTCTGCTGGAGCAAGGTTGGTGAGACACTTTGGCAAGCTGCTGGAGATGCAGGTTTTGGTGGTGTTGGGCTTCTGTGGTGTGTACTGTTGAGTAGAGGAGCTCTTCAGAACGGCAGCAGGGTTTCATAAAGGAGTGGACTGAAAGTAGGCAAGGGAAACAACATGGTGGCAGAGCACTGTCCTCATGGTATGTATGTGTAAGTGCAGTTACAGGTGGAAATAACATGTATGTCCTAGCAGGAAGCAGAGTCTGGGAATCAGTGGGATGTTTAATGCCCTCCGTGCTGTTATGAAAGTGTATGAAGATACCTGAAGATAGGAGGTGACAGTTTTTGTGGACCATCGAAAGATTTGCCCATGCAAAACCCCACTGCTCTCCCGGGGCAGGGTCGTTTTGGTCCTGGCTGGCTCCCACTCGCTGCAGTGCATGCAGAGTTGACAGCCAAGGAGGCTCTGCACAAAGCACACACGTAGGTCAAGAAAGACAATAAAGGCAAATGTTTGCCTGCAGCAGAGACCTGTGAGCGAGACGGTGTTGGAACAGCCCCTGAGCAGTTTGTACATGGCAGACTTCATGGGTTTTCGTTGTATCAGGACCCTAAGCAACGCCGCTGGCCCTTGCCTTAGCTAAAGGTCTTCTGGGGATTAATCTGAGCTTCATGTTTGTCATTTTAAAGGAGGAACAAAAAGGCAAGAAGAAAAAAAATACCAAAAAGAAGCTGTCAACCAACAACGTGAACAAACTGGCTCAGGAAGGCAGCTCGCCAGAGCTGAAACTGGAGTCACATGCCAGCAGCCTCACAGATCACGAGTACACCGCAGGGGCCAGCACCTTTGGGGTCGCCCAGCCTAACAGGGGATCGCAGCCGATGGCACCCGGTGTTTTCCTCACACAGAGGAGGCCCTCATCATCCTCGCAGAACAATGCTTCCGCCAAAGGTACCAGGAAACGCCTGGAGTTATGGTGTAGGAATGGGGAAGGGTGAATTGGTCGTGTAATCCGTGCCTTTTGCAGGGACCTCACATGTTGTGTCTGCCATGGGTATGTAAAAGTGCTTCAGCAGGTCAGACCTGGTCGGACATAGGGCCCATGGCTTTGGCAGGCCTGGCATCGTGGGCCCAAATACGTGTTTGCTTCTGGGCTGTTTGTTGCAGGGTGCGAGGCATCCCGTGCTAGGAAGCACTCCTGAGCATGCCCCGAGGCTCCTGAGGACAGCTGCAGCGGTCCCATCGCAGTCCAGCCTGTCTGGCGAAGCTTGTCCAGGGGAAGACACATCCATGAAGGCTGTTCTGCCAGGGCTAGGTCAGGCTCGGCCGTGGTTGGGTGGTGTTTGTGCACCAGTACCTGTGAGGACGTTCTCCCAGCACGTGTAGAGCAGTGCGCATCTGCAATCTTGTCTTGCGAGTTGCCACAAGGGAGCAGAGGAATACCAAACCCTGGGAGTAACACAGCTGCACAACCAAAGCCAAGAGAGAGGAAGAGGTCGCTGCTTGTCTGCTGTAGGGAAATCGTTATAAAGCTGAGGCTGTGCTGGAGTCTGGGCTGGGACCTCCTATTCTCTGCTTGAACTTCGCTCAGCGAGTGACAGAGCCAGGTGTGGGACAGGCACTGTGTAGTGTGAAGATTAAGGGTGTGATTCTACTGGGAGAGTCCCTGATGTGAGCCAGGTGACGTGGCAGATGTTTCCTGTGTTCCCCTCTGAGTGGAGCAAATTAGAAGTAGAGCACAGTGTCCTGACAAACAGTAGAACATCAGAGCAGCTGGAACAGGCCATACAGGACGTACAGTGCCCGTGGTAGGTGCTAGGGTCCTGCCAGGAGCTGCTAATACCTGTGGCTGTCTGCAGAACCAGAGTGGAAGGAACGTTATTTGCCTGGAATTACATCTCTGTGGTGAAGTGGTGGCATTAGTCTAACAGGTCCAAGCCAGTGGAAGATGTGATGGGAAAAAGAGGGCTGAATGAAGCCAAACCCCAGTCTGGTTGGTGAGTCAGGGCATCGTGAAGGGAGCCTGATCACACCTTGCCCATGGCATGGCTCAGTCCTCAAAGGAGGGAAAGCGCCATGTGCCAAGAAAGCAAGTGGCTGACATTGCAGGGAGCAGAGCACTTTCAGAGCCTCCTGTGCAGTCTTGGGACAGCTGGAGGCACCAAGGGGACTTCAGGGAGTCCTTCTGCATGGAGCACAGGAGAGACCCAAGTCTGAGATTGCCCCAGATTGGGCATCACTAGGAGTGAAGGAGCTGGTGGGATGAAGCAGGAATTAGGGAGCTCTAAGGCCTCCTCAGAGAAGGTCAGTCAGTTTTAACGAGTAAGGCAAAAGGATGAGAAATGAGGAAACTTCCCATGGAAGGTGTCACCTACACGGTCATGGTCTTCAAGGCAGATGGGAAAAGCAGAGAGAAGCTGAGTGTCTGCGGGTATCACACACAGGTGTGCCATGATGGGAAGAGAACAGGTTGTATGGGTTTGCGTGTGCATTGGTGACCAGGGAAGTGTCTGGCCCTAAGGCGGCAGCTGGTGAGCAGAGAGGAGCAGCAGCAGCTGCCCAGGACCAGCACATGGGGAGCACAGATCGCACTGGAGCACATGGCTCGTGAGCGAGGGCCTGGGCTCGTGGTGGTGGTGTCCTCTTATGGCATGGGGACAGGAACACTGTCTGCTTTGGGTGTACTGTAGTGCCTTGGTGCTGGCCTGAATCTGTAGGCAGTAAGTGTGTGTGTGCCTGTGCCTCTGCGTGTGTCTTTTCAGTGTCATTCTGGCAGGGCTGGACATAGGTGGTTTCAGTAGTGGAAGGAGGAAGAGAGGGCAAGAAGGAATGTGGAGCTGCGATGGTACGTGGGTTGGTCTCGGGGCAGTGGCCAAGGGAGCAGACATCCTCAGGGCAGTGCTTGGCGCGGGATTCATGGTGGCCCACGAGCTCAGCACTCCGGGCCTGCAGATTTCCCGTAGAGGAGCTCAGAATCCCCGGGGAGCACTGTGATGTCCCGGTAGGGGCGAGCGCTGAGGGTGCCCTCTGTGCGTGCAGCGCCGCAGAGTGGGACGGTGCTGGCGCGGCTGTGCTGCGGCCCTCACCCTGCGGGCACGGCCCGGCCACGAGCAGCGGGCTGGGCCGGGTGTCGGGCCGGGACAGGGCTCGGGGCTGCCGCTGCAGGAGCCGCAGCAGCCAAGGGACGAGATCG
>JAOEHX010034609.1:30816-42009 GCA_025448015.1 Bolborhynchus lineola | reverse complement strand
CCTTGCAGCATATATCTATTTTGTTAAAGTATTTAGATGAGCCATGCCATGGATGAGCTGCCTAACTAATTTTAATCACCTGCATGGGTGATTCTCAGACGTGAATAAATATAAGTATGTGTATAATGCTAAGTCCCTGTTTGAGTATTTTGACTAAAATAGAAATAGGATTACTTACACCTCTAAAATCAGTCAGAGACTCATATGCTCTGCTGAATTGAGATATGAGGGTGGTGAGGCACTGGAATGGGTCGCCTAAGGGAGTCGTGAATGCTCCATCCCTGGCAGTGTTCAAGGCCAGGTTGGACACAGCTTTGGGTGATATGATTTAGTGTGAGGTGTCCCTGCCCATGGCAGGGGGGTTGGAGCTGGATGATGTTAAGGTCCTTTCCAACCCTAACTATTCTATGATTCTATGAAGTCCCTCTTTTTCCAAGGAAACAATAGCATAAACGTTTGCTTTTAAGCTTATGTTCTTTTAAAATATGGTTAGAACATACTTTCATTATTTTTTTTTTAGCATGACACAACGTATTCTCCAAAATACTTCTAATTACATGTTGTTTTCATTAAAACGAGGGAATTTAGTCAAGAACTCTGTGAACTTTTATCAGCAGATGCTGATATTATATCGTTAAATCTTAGTAGCTGAAGTTCTGCATCGTAATAATTTTAGGAGTTCTTTTCACATGCACTTAGAGAAAAACAAATTCCCTCTGGCTTCTTAATTGTTGCAAAATTAATTAGCTATAGCTTAAAATACTTACAAACTTTTCTGCTTTCTCACTCATTAGAAATTTTATCAGTTTTTGTAATCTTGAAAGCTAAATGTATGAATAGGTCTCACTTAAGTATATGGCGTTAAGGCTTACAAGGAGAATAGCAAGAATTTAAAAGTGCTGACACTGTTAAAGAAAGGGTTAAATATTAAAAAAAATATATTTATGGTAACTGTCACAGCTTCTGTCTTTAGATGCTAACAACTATGTCAAGTACTGGCCTTGAAAAAAACCTTCTCCATAGATTTAAGGAGAAAAATACGACATTACAGTCTGTATGTTGTCTTTGCTTCAACTTTCTTCCCTTATTTTCTTCTCCAAAGTTGCATTTTTTAATGAATAATGACTTGTGTTTATCTTCCAAGTGCTCCATGTTTCTGAACTTAAAAAGTATTCTGGGGTTTCTAGATTAATAATAATAAAAGTTTCATTTAGCTGTTAAGGTTGGAGTCATCTCACCAGCTTATGTCATATATTTCATTGCACCATGAACTGCTATTTTAGAGGTCTAAATATTCTCAATGTGTATTTGTGGACCTCTGAGATCATTATGTTCTGTTGATCAAGTGCAGGGTCAGCATGCCCTCCAACAGATTATGTTAAAGCCCACAGAACTCTATAGGTACATATATTTGTGCGCAGTCTTATGCATGAGCATTTGTGTATTTATTTCATTCATGAGAACTAAAAACCTCATATTTTTCTTTGTGAGGGAGGAAAAAATATTACACATTTGGAAAGGTATAGCTGGATATCTAGCAGTGGGTGTGTTTGTCACAGCAGGCTGGATAGAGTAATAATTGGCTAATTCTGCACTCACAAAGTTTGTACTTGCATACAAACAAAATACTTTTTATGAAAGTACTTCTATCACTGGATCAACTTTGTATTCTCTCAGTCTATTAATCCTACAGCATTAATCTGTCAGTGTTTTATTAAGGATAGTGTTACTGGTTTAAGCAACTTGAAAACTCTAAAAGCCAAATTTTAGCCACTAAGGTGAGATTTCTTTTGGAGTGTATATGTCCTTTTCCAAAGGATCTTGCTTTTTCAGTGAGTGGAGCTGTGTGGCTTACTGATTTTGGCAAGTTAATTCCATGTTGTTTATTAACCTTCTCCAAAAGATGTGCTTTTTCCCTTAATAGGAGCCTTTATGAGCTTTAATACTATTGATTTTATGGGAGGTTTTATGTAGATAGGAAACAGTGATATTAGTATTCATCAGTGCAGGGCACAGAGTATATGAAAATAAAATATATGTAATCCTCCTTTTTACTGTTTTTATAATCTTTTTCCATGTTTTTATCTTCATAACCATCCAATGGTTAGGCTCCTACAGTTTATTCACTAAGCGTGGTGTAGCCAACTGTATTTCATATATGGCAAAAGTAAGTCATAAATTTGACAAGACTCAAATATACAGTAATATTAATACAATAGCAGCTTAGACTTAATTGCTGTCTTTCTGAGTGGGAAGAACTAGCTGGATACATTCTAAAGAATGAAGCAGTTTAGAGCACTTATTAATTTGATATCCAAACCACACAACTAAACACCTGGAAAAGTAATAGTTCTGGCATTGAAGGAAAGCACTAAAACTAACCATTGAATGAAAACTGTAATCTTTGCAATTCAGTACTTTTTATCAGAAGGGACATATCAATTTTGTGTCCCTTCCAAGTTCAACCAACTGTCAGATAAAAGCTGCTATCACCATTTTCCCCTGTAAATATTCTTCCAAAAGGCTGATAACACAGAAGGTCCTTGGTTTCAAATAGTTGTGGTCATTCTATTGTTTTGCCTTTAAAGAAAAACAGCAGCACAAGAACATAACAAAAATCCATACTAAACTCTTGGAGTTCAGATATATTTTTGATAAAGCTTATTCTTTCATGTGCTAAGACTTCTGGGCAATGCCCAGCTCAAGTGTTCTTTTGTTGCAAAGAGGACTCATTTGATAGTTGATCTTTATGTATAGAAACATAGCGGAAATGGGAATATTTTTAGCAACCATTATTTTCCCTGCTGATTGTCCTTTCAGATGGGCAGAAGAACACATTAATTTACATATGCCTTTTTCTTCTGTAAGCAAAATACTTAGAGGTCTCTTCATCATAAATGTACTTCACAAGAACAATGACATCTCATTTAATCTAGCTCTTCGGAATTTGCTCTTCTCAGTTACCCTCATTTGCAGAGAAAGGATGGCCGAGCAGTTAAGTCATTAGCCTGCTGCTTTGGAGATGGATTTTACTGCTCTCAATGTAGATTTGCTTTCCAACTTGGACATATCTGTCAGACAAGGAGAATAATGCTCCATTTAACCAGGACATTTTTGAGGGTGAATGTATTGTTTCATCCTTAGGTAATATGGTAAATTCCCAAAGTAAGAATATGAGGGAATTTTATTAATATTCTATGAAAAATAGATGCTATTACCACACAGCAGATCCTGGAGTCAATAGTTAGTCCTGAAAACATAAAGAATGACATTTACTGAAATAATTTAGCATGGCACATCCTCTTTTAAATTGTCTACTTTCTGTAGGACAGCTTTTTTTCTTTGACAACTTAGAATTCTTTGGCTCTGATGAAGAAATATGAGAGATTTAAGGAGGTATTGGAACAATTACTGGTCTCTCTGTATTAAATTAAAACAACTTATTTCCTTTAGGAGTAACTGCAGTAGTAATAGCATGCAGCATGAAGCTTGTAACTTATTTATATTGTTAATAAAAAAAGATTTTTTAATGAAGTCTGTAAAGACAAGTTATTTATTACTCATTTCTATCACTGTAGTGGATCCAACCCTAATTTATGAAGGAGGATGGTAGGTGTGGGTGATTAGGTAGACTTCAGGTTGAATCAGGTATATCTTTTGGAGGGACTAAGTGTTCTGGTTCTGTCTCATTGCTGATGAAGCACATTGCATCCAGTCTGGCAGCTGGCAGGCTTCTCAATGGAGTGTGACAAAAACCTCTGTTTGGTCCAAAATAGCAGCTGAAGCATTTAGTACCTATGGTCCTTTGCTTTTTTTGTAGGGTCAATGATTGCATCTTGCGAGTGAATGAGGTCGATGTGTCAGAAGTCTCACACAGCAAAGCCGTGGAGGCCCTGAAAGAGGCTGGCTCCATAGTACGACTGTACGTTCGTCGAAGAAGGCCTATTCTGGAGACTGTGGTAGAGATCAAGTTGTTCAAAGGACCTAAAGGTAAATGTGAAAATGAAAAGACATCCATTTTAAATATAATACTTAACTTCTCTTCAGCTCCAATAGCATCTGGATTTGTTGATTTGTTAACTAGTTAGCCTGTCAAATACTGCAGTTCATTTAGGCTTGTAGAACTAGAATTTATGGTTGCATGTCTCATCCTGAAATAGAAAGGAATTCAAGGAATTGTGGTTTCTTTCATTTAATTTTTGATGTGGAGATGGCTCATTATCTCCTGAAGGAATGCAAGATGAAGAGATGCTATACTTTACATTGGCTGCACTCGTACTTCCTCTAAAGTTCCTCTACTGAGACCTCTGACTTTCATTTAAGGTGCTGCTCAATACAGAGTTTCTGAATTCTCTCTTTTTTCGGAAGGCTTTATGATTATCCAATTTATCCTTTCTATTTCATGTTGTTGGTTTATTGTACAGTTTCCTTTGGAACAAGAAGACAGGAATACTAACTTGTGCGTTATGTGGGAGAATTTTACATGGATGTCTAGCATGAAACCTTCACTAGTCTAAATCAGCTTTATCATTTCCAGCAGAACCTTCTAGTTACAGAAAAAAAATCAACCAAACAACAAACCAACCCAAATTCCTTTCTAGAACCATTACCATAAATTAAGAATACTAGCTTTTCATCTTTCCTTTTGAAAAAGGAAAGTTTTTATTTGCAGAATGTTGTTTTCCCTACCTGGAATTTCCCTCTGGCTACTGTGTTTTTCTTCATAGCTGATTTCTAGGCAAAGAAAATAGTTATTTTCACAGGGCTGTGTTCATTCTATCTGAATAGACTAATTCTATTCTATTCTATCTGAATAGAATGAACTATTCTATTCTATTCTGTTTGAATAGAATGAACAGCAGTAGATTTTTGTATCCATACTGATTATTTCTTAAGTAAATTAAAGTTATATACATTAAATGAGGAAATCTGTTATATACATTAAATGGTGAAATCTGTGTGTCTCAGTCTATGCCATACCTATGAGATTATTCAACCTGTTTTATCAACAGTGAGTAATCTGTAGCTGTTTCAGTGGTTTCCCTTGCTTCTCATCTCATGTGAATATTACAGGATGTTTCTGCATACTTTTTATACCAGTAATTGAGTATATTTGTTTCTAGTACACATGGAACTGTTGAGATTATCCATTCATCATAAGCAAAGATAGTGCTTTCAGTGTTGCACTGTACCTCTTCTATGTACATATATCATGGCTATTTGACACAGCAGTGTACTCATCATCCTCTGCTCTTGGCAAATAGTAGATTTAAACATGTATCTGAGGCTAAACCCCCGGAAGTATGGATCCGCATGGTCAATTACAGTGTTAAATTGACTTTCTAATAGAGATATTTTGTACCTGTATGAACCCAGACAGGCAGCTGTGTTTTTAAAGCTTTGGAAATAAACTCAGTGTGTGCTGTGATAGTCATTTGAGTAACCTAAGGCTAAAGAAACTAAACATATCCTTTCAGGTTGTGATGCAACAGTAAAAGCTCTTCATTGTGACCAAATTTTTGCTGCATCGTGGAAATGGACAAGAGGCAAACATTATCTAATAATGGCTTTGCATCATGTTTGTTTTCATTGTATTCCTGAAACTGTTTATTTTTACATTTATGTCCATAAAAGAGAATGAATAACAAGAAAAGTACCTTTAATGACAAGCTAAAGAAGCTTTGCTGGTTATTGCAACAAACATTGTTATGTAGCTACAATCTTACATGAAGTTTACTACAGATATTTGCCATAGTGAATTTTATTGTTAAGCTGAATGGCTTTTTAAAATTTTCACTTCAGTATTATAGAAATAAGTTAACTTGGAACTTGGGTGAAAAGAAAAAAAAAAGCTGATGGGCTAGTTCTTAGCAAAAGCCAGGTGTTCTATCTATAGTTTAGGTAGCAAGGAAGTACACCCTTATATACTTTCTATATTCCATAGATTTTAGAAAACAGAATGAAAGAAAATAGGCTACAGATTGGTTGGAAATCTTACCAATACTCATTTTAATGTCTATAGGAGTTTTCCCTTGAATTCTTTAAAATCCTGATTTAAAAATAAATTATCTGTTGAGAGGCATCAAACTCATGGCTGAAGTTGAGAATAAAACCTGTGAATCTTGGCTGTGGGTATCAGTGCCAGTCACTCCTGTGATGCATATCTACACATATTTCAGGTGATTTATCTGTGAATTGCTTTTTCACACTGTTACTAAACAGTGCAAGATCAACTTAGTATTTATATACACAGTGTTTCTTACTTCTCAGAGTGAAATTGGGATGTTTTGGTGTCCAGAGTAGGACATGGTAGTTCCCACACCTTTGCTTCTTTACTGCTGACAAGGTGAATAAAGAAAGTGAGTCTGGTTTTTTAGACAAGAAGGCTGTTCCGTACTAAACTTGGAGAAGCAATTACGTTTTCAGTTGATTCTTTTCCTGTCTGCCTCTGTCAGTATATAACTCAGTATATAATGAGTTCATTCCTTGATGTGTCGAGAATTTACAGCATGAAAGCAAGTCTTGGCTTCCATAATACCACGTAAATTCCGAGATCACTACTTGCCTGTGTATGCGTAGTACATTGTATGTTTCAGCACTTGAAGGTGATAAGTAAATTTGCAAGGCTTTTTGTATAAATATTCGTTCAATTTCACCTGAGGTATTCAGAATGAAATTGAATATAAAGTTTTGAGTCCATGAAGGTTTGATATTTCTTAGCTGGATGTTAATTTTTCTGGGTAGCCACCACCATATAAAAGACATAGGTTAATTTTGCAAGTCTTTTCTGAACAGAAGTTAGGTATGCATTGTGTAGCAATGGCTTTGAGCATATGACAGGGATAAGGCCATGGTAATGTGCTGCCAAGTGGTCCTTTTTGAATGCAGAGTCCTGTTCAATTGTTCAATTGTTCCTGCTACTTTATGTAAAACTGTTCTAGCATCATATGTGCTAGAAGGTCATATAACTCTTTAAGGTGACTTGTGGGGAAAAGAGGTAAACAAAGACAGAAATAAGTTGTATGATAGAACAATCAAGGTTTCAGAGAACTGTGGCTGTGCATTTAATGCTGTGCCACACTTGATTGTTCCGGTTGGCTGATATCTATAGTCTGTGTCTTGAAGGTAATCACTAACTGGGATCATTGCAGGAACTTCCTCTTTCATGTGCTCAGGAGTTTGTCTTTTGTAGCATCTTGTATGTCTTTATAGTCAGACTTACAATTGTAGTGATTCACTGTTTGCCTTTGCTTAGTATTTAGTAGTAAACATTATGTGTTTTATTTCAGGCACTTAGGACACTGCAGGTTTTCACAGCCAGTGCCTCTGCAGTAGCTGAGGGCTATAACAGAGGAAGGATATACTGTGGAACTTATTGAAAATCAATTGGATTTAGACACTACTGAAATCCTGTCCTTAAGTGATATGCTTTTCTTGCTCTGTATTGAAGCATAACAAGACTGTCAGTGATGAGAATGGATTGCGCGCACTGCAGTATTTATTCCTGGGGAACAAACATGCAGGCATTCAAAACAAAGCAATTTAATGGTGGTGCTTGGCTGTGTAATATAACCTCTGTATTGGCTTCTTTCTGCAAAGAACTGCATGAGCAGTGAATTACAAACTTTAGTCACTACAGTGCTTAAACCCATTCAATTGTCTTTGCAGCTTTTTAAACCAAAGGAATTCCACTGCCCTCTGGGATTTTAATGCTGTCCTATCACACTGCAAATCCACTTTTTCCAAAACTAGAAGTATAGAGTAGTATCCTTGATGAAAATTTAGTTATAGAAATTAAAATTTATTGGTTGTAATTTTATTTTTTTTAAGAATCATACAGAAAAAATGGTTTTCTACTATTCTGGCAGTCAGAAACTTAGTTAAATACAGAGGTTGTGTAATATTTTACCTGACAATATCTAACGGATAATTTAAGCTCTGATATTGTATACCAGGAAAAAAAAAAAGGTAGAAAATAATTATTCCAGTAACTACAGAAGTGTTGGATCACATCATAAACTTCTGACCTCAACTCTGTAGGCGATGTAATGTCTGCAGAAATGAAGTTTAGGGTGTGTGAGACAGAACAGCCGAGTGCCAAGAAACATGAGAGGAGATATGGCAGACTTTAAAACACCCCCCAAAAAAGGCACGATATAAAGGACAGATAATTCTGCTATCTGAGTACTCTGGTGGCTTAAGTTGGAAAGAAATAGGATTAACCTCTCACACCTTTCTGGTAATTCAGTCATGACTATCATCACAATGTTGAACTGTGTTGGAACCTTGTAGTGATGGCTAGAAGCTGCCCTTTTGCTCACTGTATTTTAGGCAGAATGGCTCTGGACAAATCAGCAGCTATGTCTCTTTGCTGTTGTCTGTAAGCGTGCTTTTTTGTCATTCCTGGTGAATCCAACCTGTGACACGTTCAGATCAGGTTCACCCCACCCACCTCTGGGCACTTAAGGAAAGATATTCAGGGGCACTTATTTTTCTACTCTTTCCTGCACTCAGAATTAGGGCTATGGTCCTGATATGTCAGGACTTTCCATTTAATCCATTTGGACTGTTATTGTGTTTGGGGACTCTAAGCTAGAAATAGCTCAGCCTGAATTTGTATCACTCTGAATAATTTTCTTCTCCTTCAGCAAAGATTAAGCTCCTAAACAGGGCATTTCAATAAAACACTCCAAAATAAGATGGGCTGAATACAAAGGGTGTAACACACATTTATTTTTTTTATTACGCATATTCATCTAAATGTTAGATGAAGTCATTGGGCATAACCAATTCCAGAGTTTCCATTTCATTGTTTTCTGTGCCGGATTGAAGCGACCATGCAGCACGTGGTATATTTCCTCTTCATGCAACTATTTCTTTTTTTCTTGATGACACTGAATAAAGTCACTGGGTAGTAATAAAGCTTTCTTACTATACTGAGAAAAGAACCAGTATGTTTTAAGTACAATATTTTTTAACCTGTTGGTTAGCTATGGAATTTTCTTGAGAAGATGCAGAGATTTTCATCATCAGTATAAGGTATGATTTCACCATAGACTTACCTTGAATTGCTACTGGAATGTTCTATGCTCCCTTATTGTCTATATTTTCATAGAAGTTCATACTTCTGTTTCATAGAAGTTGACACATTTTAGTTTGGATTGATGGCTTTATTGGAAAAATCTTTTGTTCTGTTGCATAGACAGCACCCAGCTTGCAGTGACAACTGAAACTGTCAAAAAAGTACAGTGGAACTATGTATATTTTTAAAAGTATGCCAAGAAAAAAGAAAGCATTCAATTCACAATAGCAGAATGGGGGTGGGGGTTAATTTTTACAAGTGCTGCTCCCAACAAGAAAAGGAGAAATCTTACCATCTTTACCTATTACAGCAAAGCCAAAGGTTGCATTTTTGTCTCAGGTAATAGCTGTAGAACTTAAAATGAAAGAGGGAGGTTTTGCAAACCAAGAACCCCAATTATTTCTTTCTCAATTTCAGGGAACACTGAGAGCTTTCTGATCTTGCTGTTTGAGAACTGATTGCAAGCACTTGCCTAAGACTGATGTATTTTTTTTAATCAATATAACTACCACTGCTACTACTATGCCTGCCTATTTAACATAAGGGACATTAAATACTTCATAGCAAACTTCAGTGCTTGGGGAGAAGGGGGGTTTATGGCAAGTTAGGCAATGTCTTGTTAATTTAAGATCACTTGAAACCTTCAAAACATTTTTGTATTTCATGTTGAGAAATGTTTATTTATAGTTCTAAAGTGTTCAGCAAAACAGTTTTTTCACAGTTTGAACAAAACATTAAACCTTTTCTTATGGTCTTTTAAGAATTTCAGTCTTGTGGTGTCATCAGCAATGAATTTACTTCTGTTTTTCAGTGTTCTCCTTCTGTGCTGTGAGCTTTGTTATGAATCCTGATCTAAAACAGAGCAAAATGGGGCAACTCAAAAAAGAGCTGTAGAAAAATGAGGAAGCAGGCAAACTTTCCCAAACCCAGATTTAGCAAATTATATAGATTCTGAATTGTAACTTAAGTGCTTCACTTCATATGACTGTAACACACTATCACTTACTACAGGTAAAAGTAGAAAACCACCACAACTGAAACTATAATACCATTTTTTTGTGAGATGTCTTTACTTGAAGGGAACTCGCTTTTCATCCAATTAGCAGAAAGTGCTCTATCAGGCACTAATACTTAGTTTTCCAATTTTAAGATGGTGATTCAAAACCATCATTTATAAGGTAACATCACTAAAGGCATGACTTCCCCGAAGGGAAGTTTAATGTAAGAATATATGAGTATCTGTGTAGTTTGTGGCATGAAAATTGTACTCTCTGGAAACTCATAAATTGAGAAAGCTCTGTGACAGTGCTTTAAAAGCCTTTGCTGTTTTTCAGAAGTATTTTGACATATCAGAGTTGCCAATACCTGATGGAGAAAAAGTGGTGGGTTGTAGCTGCACCTTCATATTTCAACAGACTGAGGAACTTGTTCTTTAATATAAGTGATGTTATCTACATACAGCTGCTATTTTAATATTCTGCCTTATGGCAGAAATAAAACATTAAATGTTTTATCTACCTTTGGTCACTACAGACTTGCCATCGTATTCATATAAATTATGGCATACGAAATATTCCTTAAAAAACAGTCTGTAGAGTGGTTCCTTACATTCTGAAGAAAAGCAGGACTCATTTGTTGTAATCTCACACAATAACAGTTATTGCTATTAGAGTGGCACTTCATTTTGGTATTTCAGGCTTTGGCTATTATCTTTTTGGGTTTAGTGGAGAAATAAAGTAAATCTTGGGGTTTGTTACAATTGCAGTTAAATAGCAGGAGGTGGTAGTATTGAATTGTTGTTGTATCAGACCAAATTCAAACTCTTTTGGAGATAATTATTCAATTGATAAAGTAATGATTTTCCAGATCAATAAGAATCATTTCAAATGAAGCTCAGAAGTTGTCCATCTGGTTGTTGTCTCACCTAAAACTAGAGCTGTCCTGTGAGCTGCAAGATATCACTTGCTTGAAGTCTTGTATTTTCATGGTAATTCTAACTTCCCCCTTTTCATTGTCATTTCAGTGAGCAGTAAAGGAATGTCCTGGGTTCAGCAGTAGCAGTCATTTTTTCTCCTTCTCAGTAGCTGGTGCAGCACTGTGTTTTTGACTTT
>JAOEHX010034609.1:0-30530 GCA_025448015.1 Bolborhynchus lineola | reverse complement strand
TCAACCTGTGGGAGTTGCATTCTTTTGATTCTCCATGTAGCAAACTGCGTGGCTGATTTACGGCCTAAACCATGACAAGGAATAAATAGAATTACTTGGAGGACCGTGCAGAAATTTTATATACATATATTTTGTTTGGTTTGATTTTCCCTCGAAACCATTCAGTTCTTAAGAACTCTCCAAGCAGTTCTAAGAATCCTGGGTTAATATGCAAAATGAACATCTAATCTCATAGTAGATTTTAAGTATCAGTTTCCAGAAGTCATTCACAAAGGGTGAGGTTTCTACTGAAATGAACAGTGCTTTCTGCAACTCCATCATGCTAACTATTTCTGAAGTGGTGCAGTTGCAGTTTCCAAGTGCGGTGCTGTATTTTAATAGCCAATTGAGATGGCTATAAAAATCCAGCACTGCACATTAAGATCATTACCAAATTGCTTCAGCAATACTTACTGATGAGGCAGCTTCAGCAGAACATGATTCATCTCAATGAACTGTGGCTCCAATAGGGAAAAGCAGCAGCACAGGGAAAGATGTGCAGGTAGGTTTGGATGCCAAAAAGCTTAAGATTTTGCTTGAAGAAAAATAAGTTTTGGGTAGTTTTTTTTTTTTTTCTCTTCAGTGGAGGAAGTAAGTAAATCTGTTATCTTCTTTGTTACAAAATGCGGTCAAATAACAGAAAGTGGTAGTATGAAATCTTGTCATGTCAGACCAAATTCAGCCATCTTTGGAGCTAAGTAGACCATTGACATTTCAATTGACAAAATCTTTTGTGCTTGTTCTTTCTGAATTAGGTAGGAATTTTGCATTCTTATGCAGTTGCTTTGATAGTTTCATCTCCTACTAGAGACAGCAAGTGATATGGTGTAGTAGTGTGACCCTGTTTTCTGTCATTCACTCTCATAAGTTGTCAGTCCTTTTGCTGTGGTCAAAGTTACTTCTGTGACTTTTGCTGGGAAACAAGAGTAGTTAGAGTGATTCACCAGATTACATTTTCTTTCCTTTGTACACTTCTACCTATACAGAGGGAAAGGGCTTTTAATATCTATGCTCAGCTGTTGGATAAGTCATGGATGCATCTCCAGGTTTGGCTCATCTGGCTTGCTTCTGGGTGAGAATAAAGCAAGACCATTTAAAAACGCTGTACTTGATTTATCCCATCCTTGTGGAAATGCTTCAAAGGAAGTTGCTTACTAAATGGGTTTCCCAGCTGCATAACAATCTCTGGAGCACTGCCAAAAAGTTTCTTGGAATATCTTTTGTCTTGGGCTCATAAGAACTATGATGTCTTTGCTTTGGGATGCCACTTTACACTGCTGCCTTTGTCTATGGCATTTTTAAAAATCCCAAGGACGTGTCTCCACCACACTTGGTCTATGACAAGTGTTACACAAATTCCCAGTGAATCTCTGCCAACTTTTTTTCCAACATTATTTTTTATTCCTGACCAAATATAATTACAGTAAGTCTCATAATTTTGTTATTATAACATGCATTTGTACTCTTTTTTCTTCCTGTAGATTATAAATTTCTGGGTCAGCGAGTAGTTTCATCATTTCCCTCCCCGTGTAGTGCTGTGTAAGAGTTAAAGGGGAGTTGCAGGAGATCCCTTTCATTATGTTTGCCATTCCTGTTTTCATCAGGCTAACACAAGAGAAGGAGGAGATGCTTCAGACAGTGTAGCAGAGTGTTGTCTCATCAGTATTTCCAGATACACAATAAATCAAAAGACCAGGAAGGAGAATGGCGTCATTTGCTAAACTACTGGGCTGAGTGTGGAAAGAACTCCTTCTGTAGACGAGAGGCCAATAAGTTTTTGTCTGTTTTCTCAGTGGAGGAGTGAGAATTTCCTAGGGAGTTGCAGTTTTATTGTCCTTTTTTCTCTGCCTGTATGTACCTTGCTTTAAATTCCTCAGGTGCATTTTGGAGAATGATTATGCTTGATCTTTCACCACTTAAATAAATAATAATGCAACAGCAATTGCTGTGAGCCTGATGTGACATCCTGATTCAACAGAAGAAAATATTAAGGATTTGGCATCCTAAGTAAAATACGTTCATTGACATGATGTGTCATTGGCAACTAATTTAAAAATCCTTATACTTGCTCCTTTGCAGAGCTTTATCCTTTTTCAAATATCAATGTGCGAATTAACCAGGTGAAAACAGAGAGTAGTAATTTCGTCCTTTAATGTTCAGTTAATTATCTGCATAGCAAATTCAGTCTTCATGACGGTTTTTTACATGTCCAGATCTTTCTTAAGAAATCGTCTTTCTCCCTCATCAGCAAAATATTGCTGTGCCATGAAAAGCACCTTTCAAAGAATAAATTGTATTTAATTAAGCTTTATAGCTTGGGGAGCTGTAGCTGTTAATGTTTTCCTGTGTTCTTGACTCATTTTTTTTCTGTAATCCTAAAACCAGGCAGAAAATATTTCAAGTCTTGTGAGGAAGGCGTTAGAAATTCTGATAATCGTGGACTGACAAAGCTGGATGAAGCTTTAAAGATTTAGGCAATGTAAATAAAATGTCAGTTCACAGCCTATTTAAAAATATATTTTCAATAGTCAATATTAATCCTTTGTTTCCACTAACAGAAAATAAGAAGGAGTTACATTAAAGCATCTCTGAACATTTAAAGGGAATAGCTGTCATAGTCAGAAGACAGACACCAAAGTGACTAATTGCGACTAGTCATTCATTTGACTATTTCCAGTACTATATCTTAGTCCTTTTTGGAGGTCTGTCATCCTCATTTTGCTTTCAGTATTCTGAATTCTAGCTAAAATTGCAGTTACCTTTAATGAAAACAAAAGAAAAAACACAACTTGGGTTCTTTTTTGGTAACAGTTAGAGGTGGTCACCAGATCTCAGCACTTGACAAAAATAAGTATTTTGGTTTTAACTTAACCATTTCTTATTTTAGACTATTTGTCCAAAAGCTTTGAAAAACTGCTTTTCCTTCATCAGTTAGGTTTTGGTTTTTTTCCTTATGTGTTTCTTTAAGTATTATATTAGTATTCCTAGAAATGGCAACCTTTCTTTTGCAGTTTAGATGGAAAGAGGTGTCCTTTGCCATTTGCTGTGAAACACATGGTCTGTGCAGATGACCCTACTTTCCAATTTTGTATCTTAAGATATGAGACCAAGGAGTCCTGTCTCTGGGACTCCAATGCACAAACACCCTGGTACTGCATGTATCAGATCAGTGGCAAATACAAAGAAAGCTGATTTGACATGTATCAGAGATTCCTATATTGCAGACACAGTGAGATCAAGCTACTTGCAGAAGCAGAATACGGCCTTGCTCTGCCAAACAGTTGTGCTCTTTGACACACAGACAGCTGCTCTTCAACTCTTCTTCTTTTGAGTCAGCAGTGAAGCCCTGTGATTTGTGAGAGGGTGCCACTTCTTTCCCTTTTCTTGCAGAGACTCATTTATGATTTTTTCATTCAGAAGTTCCATCACTTGGGGCAATGGCAAGGGAGTTTGTTTTTTTCAACATAAGTATTTGGTGTGCTTGGTAGATGGAAAAAAATTCCTGTTACCTTTTCCAGGTTACATTTTGGCTGATTTTATATGATAAAGGCAAGGAGACAGCTTCATGCTGATGTCTTTAGTGGCTCATTTTCTATGAAACCAGGAACACTCGCTGATATATCCAGTGTATTCCAAGAGCACAAAGCTCTGCGTTCATTACGCGGGATATTCTCAATTTTGAGCAGTGATTTATAGGCACAAATAAGAAGCCTGTTCTTAGATTGTTTAGAAAGAATTTTGTCCAGTCATTATCTTTGATAGGAGAAACAGTTGCAAAGCAAGATCTTAGAGCTGAATGAGGCATAAAAAGGGATATAATGACACAAAAGTTCTTTAGGATATGATAAAAGATAAGTTGCGAAAGCTAGAGGAACAATATCAAGGCATGTTTGATGTTGGTTGGTTTTTTTTGAAAGTGATATTTGCAAATAAGGATGTGCAAGTAGTTCCCCCCCCTACCTCCCAGACTGTGTTTTTGGGGTTTTATTTGTTTTGTTTCTTATGCAAAACAATGTGTAGGATGTCTTATGACATTAATGGAAACGCATACTAACCATTCCAACAGAGAGGCCTGAAATGAGGAAACGTAAAATTACAGCAAATAATTTAGTCAAGTTGTTTAGTGGTGGCACATTTATATTTTATATACTGTAGCTGAACAAATAACACAGGTAGGCCAGGGGTAAATCTTATCCATAATCTGTAGGTCAGATGTGTCTTATTTCTAAATTCTAATGATTGCCAAATGCCATAGCCAAATTTTCTAAGAGTTATTTTTAAATAATGCTTTTAAATGCTGCTACAGCAAATCACATCCTTCTGTAATGCAGTGGAATAATTGTAGCTTAGAGATGTACTTTGTAGTTACAGAGAAATGTTGAGATGTTAGGTGCTTTCAAGCCAAGATATAAAAAAATGCCATTCCTTTTGCTGGCATCAGTGTTAACAGAAAGGTCATCTGTGATAAGGTTGCTGCCATGATTAAATCCAGTAACAGAGCAACAAGACCTTGGCCTTGAATGAAGAAGGAACAGGCCTGGTAGCATGTAAGGAAGTTAGATATTTTATACATGATTGCATGATTTGACGGTCTTGATCCCTGACCAACAAAATTTAGGTGATGAAATCTGAGTGCTGACAATGTTTGGGTTTGAACATCTGTGTGTAGAATGTGAAATGAGAAACTGGAAAGGGTAAGCAGAAAACTCATCCATATTGAAGTGAACAAGAGGAGCCAAGGGACTGTAAGGTAATCAGTTTGCTTTCAGAACCCTGAAGGAATACTGGAACAAGTAGGAAATCTCTTTTTAAGCACCTAGAAAAACTCTGAAGAGTAATGATTACCATAGGATGCCACACTTCTCTTTTGCAACTCTTTTTCAGTTTTTTTCTCAAGTGACACCATATGCTGAGAGAGTTTAACATTGAAAGTGGTCTAAAAAAGAGGTGTAATTCAGCAGGGACAACTGCCAAGTACTTCCAGCAGAAATAATGGAACAATTTACTAAATAGTGTTTATAGGAAAAGAATACCATAGAAGAGCATCTAGAACTTTGTTAGCTGAAGCTTCTTATCTTTTACACATCATACTGTGATGAAGCATTCAATAGTATATTGGGATTTATGAATTGAAGCATGGTTTATAAGACATGAGCAACCCTTTCATCCTTCACAGGTAAAACTTTGAGCTTTCTACTTCAAGAAGGGTGTAGGCCAGTTGGAGGGACTCCAGGGGAAAGCAGTTAAAATGATGAGAGATTTAGAAAGCTGATCCTTAGAGGAAAGAGTGAGTGATCTGAAATACCAAAGACTTAAATGGGGGTTATGGGCCCCTAGTAAAAATCTTCTTGCCTTGCAGCACATCTTTGAAGAGTGAGTTTGCTCTGTGTCCTCCTTAGGGACGGTGTCAAACCAGATTTAATAAATTATGATAAACAAGATAGAGATTGGATTTAGGATGAGTGAGGATCATGATCTGATTGATTACCAGGCAGGTCACCAGCTCTGTAGCATGGGAAATATCCAGGGGTGCAAGAAAGTCATTTGTTAACCATGATGCAACTATAGTTTGTTCTGCCTCAGGTCAAGAAGATGCAGTGAATGATCCATTAAGTTTCTTCCTGTCCCAAGATTCAGTGGTCATAACAAAATTTTCTCATTTCACTGCAGTATGAACAAAACTAGGAGGTATAGAGCTATTTAAATCCTGTACCTGCAGAAATAGAGACATATTTTTTCTTCCAGACAAAAACCACATTTCCTTTGCTTGTCCTCAACAGTAATTTAGTGGGGTTTATTTCTCTTTTTTTGCTTTAGCTATGGCTGCAAGTGATAAAACTGTTTTAAAAACGAAACTTCTCACATGTGAAAATGTGAATGAATACTATAACAGATAAACTGCAGTCTCAGTCTCCATTTGTTTACTCACAGGTAGCTAGGATTTCTCTGACTTTTCAGCTTTTCTGTTGCCCAAACCAGGATTGTGCTCCTTAGGAACAATCTGGTTAGATAGGTGGCTGGTTCTTCACCAAAAGCTGCTGTCACATCAGGTTTGGGTGTTTGGACTGCACCAAATATTTAATGCTAAGTCATGACTTTATATAAAATTCTTTTGCCCAGTTCTTGGCAGGACTGGGTTTCTTTGCACCTAAAATCAGTCTTGTGGGCACTGGGTTTCAGTGGATGAATCCTTTCATCCAGATAGTTGCCTAAAATTTCCAAGGGGTATCCCAGAAGTGGCCTGGGAATAAACAAACAATTTAGTACATTCATTCTTTCCCCCAGGGTTTCAATTTTCTTTAGGAATACTTTGTACATCCTACCTACAGACAGGCTTACATCCTACCTCTGGCATTGCAGGGACATTCAGGGATCGTTACTGATTGAAATAGCTGACAGAAGGGCCGTTCTAGATAGAGCCCCTCAAGGGAATAATAGCAGGGTCTGGTGTTCTATCTCATGAAAAGCCCTGATAAAAATGTCAGAGAAACTCTTACTCAAAGAAAACCTATAGTGTAACTCAGGCTGAAACAATCACTTTGCACAGTTACACTCTTGAGTCCCAACATTGCTAAGCACAAGCTACTAGAACATTTTTCGTGATCTGTATTTCTGTGTGTAGATTACAAATATGGGTTCAAATTATCTTTCTAGTTATGTATGCTAGAGTACAGCTCCCTTCTGAGAAGTCATGGAATCACAGAATAGTTTGGGTTGGAAGGGACCCTTAAAGACCATATGATCAACCCCCCTGCAGCAAGCAAGGACATCTTCAACTAGATTAGGTTGCTCAGATACCTTCTCCAACCTGACCTTGAATGTTTCCAGGGATTGGAGCATCTAGCACTTATCTGGGCAGCCTGTGCCAGCATTTCAACCACCCTCATCATAAAAAATTTCTTCCTTATCTAGTCTAAACCTACCCTCTTTCAGTTTAAAACCATTACCCCTTGTCCTATCACGAAAGGTCCTACTAAAATGTCTGTCCCCAGCTTGCTTATAGTCACAAATGTCTGGTTTTACTCATTGTATTCTGTAAAAGTAGAGGGTGTTTCTAACTTGCAAATAAAACATTTTTTGTTTCACTTTACTTCGTAGAGTAGTATTGCCAGAAAACATCAGTAAACTGAACTAAGGGACCAAAGTACAGTTTAAGAGAAGCAAAAAGTGTCAAAGCACAGTGCAATGACTCCTGAATCCATTTTCAGTGTCTTCACCTCATTACTACAGTTCAGTAAGCACCATGTCTTTCCTTTTCTCCGCATCATTTATGTACTTGTAAACTTTTAACATCAGGGCTCTGTAAATTGCCTTACATAAAAAAACAAATTTACTTGTGTATTTGTGTCCTGACTTCTTTCTGTATTTTTTAAAAAGGAAGTAACTGAATGGATGACAGGTTATTTATGGGTTGATTGCAAATAGATAAGAGGGTACAAGATGAACTTTGATTTCATTTTATATTTTTAAGCTTCAACATAATTGGAAGAGGGCTTTTCAAGAATGTATTTCTGTTCAGCTTTGCAACAGGGATAGGAAGATAAATGCTAAATTCCCCTCATCAGATGGAGAATGAACAAAAGAAACTGATGAGTCTCTCCCTGACATTTATGCTTGTTAAACAGATCCCAAGCTGACAGACTGCTCTTTCTGTCTCCATTTTATTGGTGAGAAGTTACTAAATATTGTCTAAAAGAGCCATGGAACTTCAAAAGCAGTATCCCAGCTGTACTCAGTTGAAGATGTATCACCTCATGTTATACAAAGCAAATAGCATTTTGTCATGACTTAGAATAGTTTTCTCCTGTGTCAAGTCTGTAGGTTTCACAAATGAATCTTGATTGATAAAAATGGCAGGAAAAGCACAGCTTTACATAGTACTTTGACTTAGAAAAATTAACATCTCAGCAAAAAGTAATAACTACTTTAAAACCGATCTTGATATACACAGGAACAAATGCTTTTCATTTATGTTATTAGGAGGTGAAATAACTTGTGCTGCTGTCAGTAATTACAGTAATTTGTGCAGAAAATTACATAGGTACTATCTGTTAATGATAGGCAAACTACGATCAACTGTCAGCATAAATTTGGTTCCTATACCTGAAACAACTGGTACCTTGTGCATGGAAAGTGAACCATATTTCAGGATCTGAACCCAAGTAATAGATAATGTAAGAACAATAGTAGATTCTTTGGATCTTCTCACTGCAGTCCTTTGAGGTTTCTGTAACTGCCTGCTTGTCTCTCGACACTGCAGTAGAGCCATGGCATGTTATTTTTGGTTTTGTCCTAAAGTTACATGTGTGAATTGATGTAGAAAAATATATAGATATAAATATATTAAGTATCAGGGTCAAGTGAAATTTAAGAACACAAGAAGTGAGTGAAAGGGAAAAACCCTTCAAGATATTGTTTGAATTGTCTGGTGAAGAGAGGAGATAGGGAAAAGGAACGTCATTTGGGTTTACATCAGTGAGATTTCTGCCATGCTGATCCTGTCTGGATCCCATTTCCAGATACTTCTCCTTAAAGAGCTGACTGATTATCCATTACATACTAAGAGAAATCGGCATTTTTACCTGAAGATGCAGTTAAAATAAATACAGATATAAAAGCATATTTATTTATGGTAATGAAACGAATTGCTTTAAAACGTGTTAGGAAGCAAGGACACTTCTCTGGAAAGGGTGAGTTAAAGGTTTATAATTTGGTTCTCTAACCAGGAAAGGTTCATAGTAGCAGTGTATCTGCCAGTGCAAAAACTGGAGAAATATTGAATAAGCATTATTATTACACTGTGTTCTTCCACTATAGCAATATCAGATTTGTCTTAGTTCTCAGGAGCACCACAAACCTGCAATTGCTAACATCTCCTTCTCTCTCTTAAGCTTAGGAGAGCAGTTTTATTATTCCCTTTCCTCCCAGTAGGACTCGTGCTCTAACAACGTATTTTTACTGATTCAGGTGCATTTCTAGCCAAAATAGCCATTTCTGTCCTCACTTCAGCTGCTTGCTGCTGTCTCTGCATCTTTACTTCTTGTCGCATCCTCCAAGTTGAGTTTGCTGAACAGCAGTGATAGTATTGCACTGCTTTCCATAGGAGTTGCAACTCTATAATAAAGCGCTGTATACAAAACCATGCTGCCAGCCAAGGGGACATGTGAACCCAACACCATCATCAGCTGCTGACTCTTACTGCTGCCATCTCTGTAGGTGCTGGTGAATACGCATCTGGTGTGTGATTCACACTGATTTCATTTGGGGTTTATGCCATTTTCATCTTGCCAATCCATTTGGCTAGAAAATCTTCATGGCTAATACAAGGCAGGCAGTGGAAAAGTGTGGCCAAAGGCAGGAGCAGAGCAGAGTGCCCTTTTGGCAGTAGTGAGGCTTTAGTTCAGCATATGGCAATCTTGAAAATACACCCTGAAACCCCCCACTTGACTTTTTGCTTCTAATTAGAACAACTGGCTGCTTAGTGTCATGGAATCACAGAATGGATTGGGTTGGAAGGGACCTTTAAAGATCATCTGGTCCAATCCCTCTGCCATGGGCAGGGACACCTTCTACTAGACCAAGTTGCTTGAAGCCCCATCCAACCTGGCCCTGAGCACTTCCAGACATGTCTTCTCCATCTGTAGTCATGCATACTCTAGTTGAATTTTACCCAAGTGAAGGAAAGGGCAGGGATGAGGTTGCTAATGCAGAAAAGATAGAAAGAGGAAGAAAGGGTAATTTTAAAAGTCCAGTCTCATTCAGCCATAATGTCACTTACACTGTTTAACATTCCCTGCAAGATGTGGATGACCCCATCACACAAGCAGCAGCCAGATGATGTCTACCCTCATCAAGGTTTCTGGCTTTTAGTGACTCTGTATTTGAGGGCTGTTTGTCCCTATGGGAACACCAAAAATATGCAAACACTTCCTGAGTGAACAGGAAGTCAAAGTGCATGCACAGCTTCACTTGCAGGCATATGCAAACCTGGCATGGAAATGAGAAAAAACACATTAAAAAAAATCAAGTTTTAAGCAGTTAATCCTGTTCCTAAGTGGCAGATCTTGGCTTTATCTGCCTTACATCACTAATCTTCACTTCTTTAAAACCATAATTTGACTGTTTTTAACATGAAATGTTTAGACTTGGTGCATCATGCGGTTTTTGCAATAAGAGCTGAACTGCTTGCTACGGTTCTTGGAGTGTCAGTATATGTCAAAAGCAAAATAATTTTCTCTTCTTTGCACTCACACCAGTACAGTTCTGACAGAGTGATTTAATTTGATTTTCAGTGAACTTAAATCCTCATTAATGCTTAAAAAATCAGGTTATTGTGAATCATTAGGAATACCAACTTCTCTTTTCAAGACATTTTAAAGTATTCTTGAGCATTTCTATTGTGCAATTAGGCCAGTGCTCATTGTCTGTATTTTCTGGGAAATCTATTCTTAATTAATTTGAATAAATATAAAAGTATAGAACAAACACAACTTCTAATGAGGCTCTAAGTGTATTTTCCTAGATCGCTGTTTCCTTTCTGGTTTGACTGTATCTGAAGGGAATGTATCTTTGGGAATAATTATATGCAGGCAAAAAAAAAATCATAATAGGAAAAACATTTAACTGCAAAACTGAATAGAAAAGGAGGGATTGTTTTCATTTACATGTTAGACAGCTTTTTCCACAAATTTCTACAAATAGCAGTATAATATAACAAGATGTGTTTTCGAGGCATTTTTAAAGACTATAGAAAGATTAGCTTTACTGTTATGATAATGTAAAACCAATGCTTTATCTACTGTATTTACAGCATGATTGTTTTTAAACATGAGCTCATTGCCTTGCAGTTATGATAATATTTGTGTCGTAATCTTGCTTTCCCATCAACTCCTCTCTGGATGGAAATGTCAACACTTTTTTTTAAGCCAAGGAGTGTTACCCTATGTCCTGAAAACAGATTGCTTTCTTTCTGGTTGTAACCCAATAGATATGACTGTACTGTTGGATTTTATGCCCCAAGGAATGAAAAAGTAGTTGGAAAAGAGCTGTAGTTGTTTAGTTTGCTTCTGAGCCCAGAGCAGAGAAACGCAGCAAGAAAAACCCTGAAATATCCAGAAGACATTTGCCTATATTCTGGACTCTTCCACATTTCTGACTTTTGTGAGTCTCAGGTGATGTTGACGAGCTCTTTATGTCCAAAGAAAAGATGTAACAAAGTGCATTGCCCTGTCTGCAGCAGGAGTGCAAGCTCAGAGAAGGCAGTGTTATGCAGGGAGCTCTCTGGGACATCCCAAAACGTAGCTGTTTTGGGATGGGGATGAAGAGGCATGGATAGAATCATAGCAGTTGAATTTTCAAATTACATATGCTTCCTAATGAAATAGATGGCTGTTTGTGAAATTTGAAATTGAGATTGCAAACCTGCTTAGGTATTCTCAATCAAAAGTACTGAAACCAGCCTGTAGTCATGGCCTATTGGGTCACCCGACAGCTGCTGCTACCATAATCTCTCCTCTGCTGAGTTGTTGGTGACTGCCATTCTTCTGAGCCTTTAGTCTTTCAGTGAGCTGTTTGGGTTACTGTGAATCAAAGAACCTTTAAAGCTCATCAAGTTCCAACTCCCTGCCATGGGTAGGGACTCCTTCCACTAGAGCAGGTTGCTCCAAGCCCTGTCCAACCTGGCCTTGAACACTGCAGGGATGGGGGAGCCACAGCTTCTCTGGGCACTTTATTGAAGACATTATCTCTGTTTTGTCTTTCTTATCAAGCAAGCAGCAATACAGAGCTGCAGATTCCTTCATTTGGCTGTGCAGCTAGATTGTGTTACTATAATGTTTTAAATTTCAATTAAATTTGTCTTTTTAATAAATTCAGAATACTCAAAATTAGAACTATTTTATTAAAATTTATTTTTGAAATTTGAATGTGAAGTGTTTAAAATTGATGCCAATAAAGGCAGATGAAAGATGAAAAATTTCACTGTTTACATTCTACTGAAAACTCCGACCAAAATCCTGCTCAATAGAGAAAAGCTCTAAGTCCTCTGTTCCTGAGGCTATGGAAAGGTCTGATTTCTCAGGAAGATATACCAGTGCTGCTGTGTAATCAGGGCTTATTTGCAAGAACAGGATTTTCTTTGCCTGCTATATAAGTGCAACTGCCAAACAGTACTCTGTCATAGCACCTCTCATGAGCATGCTGGCTGTATTTGTGGAAAGCTTGTATGTGCTCTCCTCTTTGATCCTAAGCAGAGGCTAAAATCTGGCATTTCTCTTGGTTCAGTAGTACAGGAAAGTGATGCACTGGCAGCCAGAATGCAGGGATTCATGAAAATAATAACTATAAAAATGGCTGTGGGCAAGAACAAAAGAACTGTGGACAAATAGCTGAAGGCTTGAGAATATAATGACAAACAGTGTTAGGGGGCAGTAATTTTCTCCTTGTGTAAGGTGGTTTCAGAGGATGTTCTACTTACCTGGTGGCACTGTACATCATTTTCATTCTATCTGCCATCCAACTCAGAAATAACCAAACCCGTTAGATATTTCTGGAAAAAATAAGTGTCAAAACAATAAAGAAGATGCTTGAAGTTTTTAACCCAGGGCTGTTAGAAACACTAGATAATGACAGGTTCAGTTAGATTTCTAGGAGCCTTTTTCCCAGTTGAGGCCGTTATCAAATTCTTGCTTACAAAAGGAGCCATCTGAACTGAACTGGGAGCAGGGTCTGAAACATAAATTAACAATAGCAGTGAAAGTAGACAGCTTTTAAGTATGTTATGAATATTTGTTAAAGTTTTATGAATTGCACTGTACTTTAGACTGACTTTTCATCCACAGAAAAAAATGTAGTCAAATTTTACTCATGTAAGCCCATCTGGTATAAGCGATCACATGAGTCAGGAATAGGAATTGCTACAGGAACTCACTCAAATAAATTGATATTCAGATCTATCTCTACAACATAAATGAGATAGATAAAATGATATCATCAAAGCATTTTATATTGCCCATGTTCCTTTCCTCCCTTCAAGTGGAATTTGATTAATTAGAAAGCTGGATGAGACTGAATTGCTCCAGGTTTGATAATTTTATTGGTGGGTTCATCAGTATGAAACTATTCTCCCTTTAAGAGGAAAACAGAGACTATACAAATGTAGCTTCTTTAAACTTAAGTTTATTTCCACAGTGAAACAACACAGACCTATATTTTTTGTAAATGAATGCTGTCGAACTATTTTGAATGGAGCTGTGGTTGGCTTGGATGTGCACCAGTATTAAATACAGTTTCCTTTCCTTTTTCCTCTTGGAATAGTCTTCTCTTCTTCATAGGACCATAAAATAATAGAACAGTTTGGGTTCAAAGGAATCATTAAAGACCATCTAATCCAGTCATGTCTTTCACTGGATCAGGTTGCTGAAAGCCCTGTCCGACCTGGTCTTGAACACTGCCAGAGATGGGTCAGCCACAGCTTCTTTGGGCACCCTGTGCCAGGGCCTTACCATCTTCATAGTAAAAATTTCTTCCTTAAAAAAATTTCTTTCCACCCTAAATCTGTTGTCCACCTAGTTCCTAATGTGAGAAAATTCTGTGTCCTATCCAAGCTGAGGTGCTGCTGTGAGGCAGATTGCTCATTAGGAAAATAGGAAGTCAGAGGGAGGGGGTTCCCCAAAGTGACTCTTCCTGTTTTGGTGGCAGTGTTTTCCTAACCACAGGAGCTAATAAGTTCTGCAATGATAAATACTATTTTATTTTGATTTTTTTTTAATTCAATGCAGCAATAAAAAAGACCAAGTTTAGAAAATGTATGTTGCTCCCAGTGTTCCCAAATGATTCTGATTTTAAAACAGAGTAAGAGTCTAACCTGATGTAGCCAGTGACAAGGAGGATCCACACCAAGGATGCACAAACCTTTCTGAGGTCTTGAAACAAAAACATAAACACTCAGTCTAAATGAAGGTAAGACTCTAACTCAGATTGTGAACTTTTATAGCACTTATCTTCCCACCCATCTCTTCCCACATCAGCCCCCAGCCATTCAGAAATCAAGAGTGTGATTCATCTCATCTCTTTCAGGTAGCTCTTTGAGATGAGGTGAATCATGGTTTAAAAGCCTTTAATGAATTTTCATTGATTATAAAGGTAGCATAAGTGATTAGCATAGCTGTCAGATGTCATTTGACCATATGAATCCTACGCAAAAGTTTTATTGTAGCATATTTTCCTAATGCCCTAACAATTAGCGAAAGTCATTTAAGAAAATGTGCCATTTTTCCGTTACTCATTATTCCCGAGAAGAAAACTTTTAAAGAAGGCAAGTATGATTAGGCAATGAAATGAAATTGCTGTTGATAGGAGCGACATGGAAAAGCTCTCTCTTCCTCAGTTATCACTCCTACCCACTCTTCCCTTTCTTTCTGCAGTATTGCCCCACCTTGTTCTGCTTTTTAACCTTTTTATACTCAGCGGTGTTTTTTCTGATTCCTGCTTACAAACACAATGTAGGCTCATGCCTGTAACACAGCTACATGTTCTGTAGATGAGAAAAATAGAAAAAGTTACTCTTTTCATCATTATTAACTACACTTTTGCAATTGGGAGTAGCACGTGTTTGTTCTCTTCCCTTCTTGTGGTTTCATGCTTATGTTACAACCATGAAAATAAACAGCAAACACCAGCACTTCACTCAGCACTGCAATGAATGGAAGGGGTTATCTTTATTAATGTTTGCTTATATTTAGCAGGAGAAGGCTGAATTAGGAACCCCTTTTCATCAAATACAGAGCAACTATCTGGCCAGAAGTTACCTTGTCCTTTACAAGTATACAGTGTCAATCATCAAATTGGAGAATGGTTAAGCTTAGAAGGGACATGAAAGAGCTGAAGAAGGCTCTCTGGCAGCAGTCTAGCCCACTCATTTGCTTTCATCATCACTCTGGTATCCTCTCAGATCTTCATTTTACTAGTAGAAATGTATGCAAATTTTTTTTTGGTTCAAAAGGATGATAATTATTTCACCAGTGAACATTATTCAATCGTTGTTCCTTGTCCACAGTTAATGTAATGAATATTTCCATTTCTGATGTTTTGTTAGACTATCTCTTTGCTTCTTTGTTTGTAGTCTCAGGATAATAAACAAATTCTTCTATGCTGGAGAAATCATAATCCTTTTATCCTAGTAGTTGTCCTGGCAGTAGTACACAAATAGTAACAGTGATCATCAGCTTTAGCTGGAAATTAAATAAAGCTTTTTTCTAATTGCATACATCTGAATTAACTTCATGTGTATTGTTAATAGTAATTTAATTAAACAGTGTTTCAATTTGAGATATAAATTTTGAGGTTTCCTTTTGACTCTTTTGACACTATCCATTAAGTATCCATTATGTTATCAGACCTCACATATTTTTAACACTTAATGATAAAATGAAAGCAATATGAAGGAAAAAAAGGCAAAAATATTAAATCCACTCAAAAAACCTTATCTCTTTACTCATACAGCTGCTAAATAAGCCTGTGTGTATTAAATATACCCACCCTTAAGTTTTATTGCCCAAGGAGTCAAGCTGGTGAGTTAGTGATAAAATGCCAAATTCCAGGCAACTCTTTTACTATTTCATTTAACTACTCAGGCTGCAGATATTTCTATCATATTTGCTTTAAGAATGACTGAACAGCATAGAATTCATAGATAAAACTGTTTATTGTTCTCTAAATAGATGTACTTATTTTTTTCTGTGCATTTAAAAGAGAAATGCCTGGTTGAAGCAATAATCCAAGCAGATTATTGTCAGTAACAGCTCATTTGTTCAGCTGGAACTTCACTTTAGCTATATGATCTATGAAAAATTAGCTGCATGAAGTAGATTTTTATGGAAATGAAAGCACAGTAATTTCTGTCTTTTCTCTGATTGAAACATAAAGTTCTTGTTACAAATGAAGGCAATGATTTGCCTGCCCATGCAGTGTGCCAGAGGATAAGATAAGGAGGGAAAAGGTAAAACTGTCTTTTATTTCTTTTCACTTCCTTTTCCTGGATCACATCAGCGTGCGTTACTGACGCTGTTCCAACATTTAGCTCTTTGGGTGTTTTTCTAGGAATTTCACACATCACTGAAAAGAAGTTATATGTTTCAAAGGACTGTGCTTTCTTGTTGTATGTATCCATAGCCAAATATATGGTGTCCTGGAAAAATATGCGAAGCAGATTTAAATCCAAGTCTTTCCCTTTCAGACACGCTTCACTGTGGTACTACAGAAACCTGCAAAATCTTCAATACACCTCTCCAAGTATTTTTCAAATTGTGTGGGCAATCAGAATAACTTTAATTTTGTTTTGATAGACAGTGATGTATTTTACACCAATATTTAACAAGGTGAACTGCAAGCATCAGAGTTTTATTAGCTGTAATGACAAGTTGTGCCATAACTTCTTGGTATAGGCTTCACTAGCCCCAGGCAGGTACTAGCCATGGGTACAGATTCATCAGCGCTTCTCTTCTTTTTCTCTCTACTGCACATGACAAAGGATTTCCTTGATTTATTTATGTCTCTGATGTTCTAGAGAAAGTGAAAAAGTATTGACCCCACAAATATCTCTTATGTTGTTTGCATTTCTTTAAAAAAAAACCCTGTAATTATGAACTAGATTAAACATGTCACTCTTGCACACCTGTCTAAAGTTATATATTGCACTGCTAATGTTTTGTTTTCCTTACCTTCTCCAGGTCTAGGATTCAGTATTGCAGGAGGGGTTGGAAACCAACACATCCCTGGGGACAACAGCATTTATGTTACCAAGATTATTGATGGAGGAGCTGCACAAAAGGATGGGAGATTGCAGGTTGGAGATAGACTTCTTATGGTAAGTATGCCAGATTTAAATCACATTTTATTTGGCCTAAAGATATTTCACATAAGGACTTTAATTCACCATACATCTTACTGGAGGTGTCCATTCCAACTTCTGTAATGATAAGTTATGTTTTCATCATCTTCTTTTTTTTCCCCATTATTTATATATATTTCTGAGACTACAGTTTAAAAAGCATTACTCTGGAAACCCAACATTTTATGAGAGAAAGCAATGACTCACATTACTTTGATAAACCTTTAACTGAGAAGAGGATAAATGTATTAGGCACATCAGTGGCAAGTCAAAATGCACCAAATCTTTAAAAGAAGATTTCAGACAACTTGTTCATTATAACAGTACTGATTCTACTCCTTATTTTAAGAAAATGGAAAGATGTGACCATGTATCATTCTCAGTGGACTGTAACCTACATTTCAGTATATGTAGGAATGCTTTATATATATGTTCCATGTAGATGTTCAAAGAAAATACTTTTCCATTTTTTTCCTGAGGAATTGTACTTACTCTAATTAATCTCACTTTAGGGATTCTTCCTGATATTTGCAGTGCTAGTATGCTGTTCTCTGGAGACGATTCTTTCCCACTCAGAAAGTTATTTTATCCTTTGTTGAGAGGGAAATCCTGACCCTGGTGAATCAGCAGAAGTTAATCTATGTCAAGCTGTATTCATGTTGATGCATTTGCAGAGATTTCAGCAGGTAGAGAATGAGTGCCATGAAAAAAATGTGCTGCAGTAGCTCTGTTTTGTAGAGTGATATCTAAGCAGGAAAAAATTGCCATGACATTTTTTGCTGCCTGCAAAACTGTTCCTAATTGAGGTTTTCTTTACGTGGCTGTGGACACTGTATTCCATACACATGTGAAGATAAGCATTCATTTTATACAGGGCATTAAACAGAACTGGAAAGGCACTTGTTTGCTGGGTTGGTGACTTTTAGACTTTTTTTAATTAACCCAAGTGGATAGATGAAACAGATTAAGGATCAAATGGTGTCATCAAAATCAAAGCAAAATGAACCTAGAGCTTGGAGTTTCTATGGCATTCCTTCTTTGCTGTTTCTCACTATAGTAAAATCCAAGTCACTGTTGTATAATGAAGGTTTGATTCATTTTTCTATAGAAATGTATATTTGTATTCACTAAATTTACACCTTATTTTGTTATTTTGCACCTTGTAGCAAATCTGCTTGTGTTCAGCTGTTGTTTTCATTAGCATTCCTTTCAGCTTTTGTGTCATCTGTAAATAAGTGGATTTACACAGCCTGCATTCATCATCTTCTGCATAATTCAGTCAGGATTAATTTAAATAGAAATATAATTATTTTATACACCGCTATGTAAAAATTCATTCTTTCCAGATTTTTATAGGACTTATCTGTTAAACACCTCTTTTCAGGACTGAACCTGTGATTCAGTGCAGTCAGATATACACATTCTTCATTGTTACAAGTTTGTACTCCTGAATTTGACTTCTGAAAATGAGCAGTCATTGTTCTCAGTGTGTGTGTTCTCAGTGTGTGTGCTGTCTTTATACTGCATCCTTTCAGTCTGGACTCATTCTTTGCTTGCTGCCATCTTTTATTGCAGCATGTAAAACGAGCAATGAAAATCAATCAGTATTATTCTCCACTAATTATGTACTTCCAGACCAAGGTTCACTGTTGGATAAGAAAATCCTAGTGAACTTACTCTGGGTATACCTTAATTATTACATTTTGGAGAAAATTTGCAAGATCAAAGTCTATTTCTAAAATCTGTGCAGATTACTACCATGTTTTCTGGCTCTCTCCAACAAGACACCCTGATTTCTTTATAACTTGAGTAGCTTCAGTGTTTTTTCTCTCTTGCATTGTGAGCTGTCTGTCAGTTTCTGGCATTAACTTCATGATCCTTTGTGAAAAGTGAGTGAAAGAATTACTTTCTTTTGGCAGTGTATCAACACAATATTACCCTTGTCATCTGTACATTCCTACTTCTGCTTCACTGATTCCTTATTGATTAGATATTTGAAGAGTTTCTTTTTTTTTCCCTCATTTCTCAGTAATGAGTCCTTGCTTGATCTTTGGGTTTTTTTTCCGTTATTTCTCTACAAAATTTACCAGAACTTGTCATCCTTCTGGAGTCCTCAGCAGCTTCTAGGGAACTTGTTTCATTTTTATATCTGTGTATCCTGAGCTGCATCAAAAGGAGCGTGATCGAGGGAAGTGATCCTGCTCCTTTACTCTGCTCTCATGAGACCCCACATGCAGCAATGTGTGCATTTCTGGTGTCAACATAAGAAGGACATGGAACTGTTAGAACAGATCCAGAGGAGTGCCATGGGGATGATCAGGGGACTGGAGAACCTCCCATATGAAGATAGACTGAGAAAGTTGGGGCTGTTCAGCCTGGATTAGAGAAGGCTGTGTGGATACCTCATAGCAGCCTTCCCATATCTGAAGGGGGCCTATAGGGATGCTGGGGATGGACTCTTCATTAGGGACTGTAGTGATAGGACAGGGAGTAACGGATTCAAACTTAAACAGAGGAAGTTCAGGTTAGATGTAAGGAAGAAGTTCTTTACTGTGAGGGTGGTGAGGCACTGGAATGAGTTGCCCAGGGAAGTTGTGAGTGCTCCATCACTGGTGGTGTTCAAGGCCTAAGTCGGACAGATCCTTGGTTGACGTGGTTTAGTGGGAGGTGTCCCTGCCCAAGGCAGGAGGGCTGGAACTGGATGATCTTAAGGTCCTCTCCAACCCAAATGATTCTATGATTCTATGGGAAGTTTCTACAAAAAGTTTTTAGGTCCCAAAGAGCATGCAAATCAAATGCATTACAATTTAAGATGCAATAAAAGAGATGCTGCAAAATCAAAACCAATATTGAAATGCAAAACTATTAGGTGCCATCTGGGCATTTTGCAGCTTGATGACCCTGCAGTGTTAAGCACTCAGAAGATGTAGTATGTAAATACTGAGCATAGTGGTTATGTGAAAGCTACACATGGCCATGTTATGCAGTTATGTTTCTAAGGCATCTAGCCTGGATTTAAGGCTTATTATCCTGAGCACTTGCACAAGAAAATGATCTACTATAGGATAATCCTGAGGTGCCCATTAGAAAAATTACTAGAGGAAGCAGACTGCTTAAGCTAAAGACTGAGCTCAGTGTTTTTTCTAGGTATATGTGAAAGGAACAGAACAGAGCTCTGCTCAGAAGACTTACAGAGAAAAACACTTCTTTACTGTGTTTTGGTGGTGTCCTGGGTTCAGCAGCAGCAGCCATTTTTCTCCTTCTTAGTAGCTGGTGCAGTGCTGTATTTTTGACTTTTGGCCCAGGAACAGGGCTGATAACACAGATGTTTTTGGTTACTGCTCAGTAATGTTTCGTCTGACCAAGGACCTTCTGAGCCTTATGCTCTGCCAGGGAGGAGGGGAAGCCAGGAGAAAGCAGAGACAGGACACCTGACCCAAACTGACCAAAGAGATATTCCATACCACAGCACTTCATGCCCAGGATGAAGAAACAGAGAGCAGAGACCTGGAAGGAGGTGGGGGGTTGGTGGCTTGGTTTGGCTTGGTATACGTGGTGAGCTGTTGTATTCTCTTCCCTTGTATTTCTCTTGCTATTATTATTATTGGTGGTAGTAATAGTGATTTGTGTTACACCTTAGTTACTAAACTGTTCTTATCTCAACCTGTGGGAGTTGCATTCTTTCGATTCTCCTTCCCATCCCTCCAGGAGCAGAGGTAAGAAAAAGGGGGAAGTGAGTGAACAAACTGCGTGGCTGATTTATGGCTTAAACCATGACAGTTATCCTTCCTCCATATGTTGTAAACCTTGAAGCACGTTAGTTTTATTCACATTGTGTCCAGCTCTAGGGAATTCAGTGTATTTTCCAGGTACATGAGAAACTGTGGTAAATTTTATTTTGCAATATTATTGTCTGTGAAGCAGATGATTGAGCAGGACCTCTGAATCATTCTTATGGGTATAGACATATCTCTTCAATAGTCAAGGAAAGAGAAGGAGGAAATGAGTGCCATGAGCAAAATGAGAAGGAAATGATATGTGGTGGCTAAAACTCATTAGACACTACTAACCTGAGCTATATATTTATGCTTATTTTTACATGTTTAATCCACAAGTTATGGAATGCGGCAATTAAATTATTGCTACCTATATCATTGACAGAGGAGTCTCATTCACTTTCTGTGCTGGCCTTAAGAGAAAACAGTTCTATTCTTATTACTCAAGAAAGCTGCAGTTTTCTTCTAAAATCTAATAGCTATATCCATTTTTGTTCTTAAAGCTTTAGGTTCTCCTAGGCTTTTCTTAGAGTTCTTTCTGTCTTTGGAGAGACCTTCTGTTGCTGCAGCCTTTAGACATAAGTGATATTGTTAAGTATACTTGATACCTGACCTATTAACAAAGAGCTTGATGGACTGCCTGCAGCATATGCTGGGTTGGGGTCACTGGGTCACATGAAGAGTAGAGTAACATCTGCCAAGATGGTCTGATAAGGCGGATGTACATATACGTATATAGGCCAGGACAGGAAACTATGAGAGGGGAGTATTCAAAAATAAATTCCTTAAGAGAGAGCAACTCCTCCCAGCTTCATTGAACAGAGGGCTCTTTATTGCTCCTGCTTGCCTAAAGCTACTCCTGCATCACTTCCCTTGAAAATGTGCAGTGAATTGATAGCATCTGTCAGAATGAATCAGCAGGTATCAGTTAGCTGGTCCTGAAGGGCTTGTGCACTAGAATTCATGCTAATGAGACAGCTTAGCTAAAGATCTCTGGCTCCCATTTGAGGTCTTTTTCCTGCTTTGCTCCCTACTGTGAAGAAAAAGAACCCAAACCAGCCTCATAATATTGCTAAAGGTAAAGTTGAAAGTTCTGTTCCAGACCCATGTGTATTACCCTTAATTTTGACAGAAGTGTCTGTAGACGTGGATCAAAGGTGATACAGACTTTCACACTCACTGCAGTAGTTTGCATCTTTTCTGAGATTAGAATCTGGGTTGCAGGTCCTCAGGCTTAGCCCAAGATGTGTGGATGTGTGTCAGAAAATTCCATGCAAAGCTTTTAAACTTGTTGAATAGCATCCTTTCAGATAATGTTTGAACAGCTCTTCTCTACAGCATCAGCTTTATATGCAGTTATATTAGCATGGAGAGTGCCGGTGTGACCCATGCACATTTTGTCTACCAAATTATGGTTGCTTACTATCCTAAGTAAGCATATCCTACCATAAATGGAACGCAACCTGTGTTCACTAATATGGATTAAGTTCTCCCGAGTGTGAATTTTGTTCTCAGATTTCTTCTTTCACTTTGAATCTTCATAAATATACAAAGACAAGTTCATGTTTCAGATCATCTTTCGGAAGTCATGTGGTGTGGGTTCATTTTACCTAACCTTAGACATCTATAACATTAAACTTTGCCCTGAGTTAGATCACTCTAAGATCTCTTCATAGTCAGTGCAAATGAACAGGTTTGAGGGCAGGGTTCGTGTTGATATACGTTAGATATTCATCTTGGGCTGAAGTGAATTGGGTTCCAGAAATGCTTCTCTCCATAGAACCAAAGGAGATTAGGTTATTCCCTTAGATACCGACATCTAATGCTTGTCACACCAGTCTAGTGTCTGTGGACACAAACCTTTCCTGTAAATGTCTACTACTTTGCCAGTACCTAGTTTTGTGTCTGGTACTGGATTGATGCCCATCCTGTGCATTGAAAATATATTTGGCTAACCTGTAAACTGTAGGTTTCATCTAGTTATGCTGCATAAGCTATCAGTCCACCTCACACAGCAGAACTGAAATCCATTTGAAGTTTTTCATGTTATTTAACTGATGATTGTGTGCTTTCAAAGTGAGAACACATTTTCATGGATGCCATGTGTCCTAGAACTGGGATGTATGTATCCTGAGTTACATGATGTAAAATATTTTAACAGCACATGGAAAAGATTAAGATCGTTGAGTTCAGACAGCCAAGGTCACCACTGAACCATGTTCCTAAGCACCACATCTAGACAAGCCGTATGACAGCAGCTAAATAGCTATTCAAGCTTCATAGCTAAAATCTAATTAATTTCCCATCACACTGCTGTACAGTATTGCTCCTCTTTCATGCTACTTGATTGCTCTGTGTAGGATAGCACTGTTTTTGTTAGGGAGAATTGCTATGCTCCTTCCTTCTAAGCAGCAAGAGCGTATAGCAGAGAGCTTTTATCCTAAAACTATACAAGATCTTTAAAGTTTGTCTTTGCTGTGGAGAATTTCACCTTACATTCTTACTGTATATGTTATACATATAGAGTATTTATAACACACTGAACTATGAAGTGTGATTCAGGGAGGGGGCCTTGGCAAATCATCTGGTCCAGGCTCTTGTCTGTTAAGTTCAGTTTAAATTGACACATTTTTCTTTAGGTTCTGGGTATAGTTAAAAATGTTAGGATAGTTTTTGAACTAACTGGAATGTTTTGAGAATAACATTAGGTGGATTTTCTAGATACTTGAATTACTAAACCACTACTGTACCTAACACAGAACACCTCCACCACCTTGCTTAGCTGGATAGAGAGCTTTCATTGGTTTTATAGTATTTGATTAATAACAACTGATACGAAACTGTCTTGGGAGTACCAATTCACAGAACTTTTTTCAGCTACATGACCGTCATGAAAATTGCAACTTAGAATCTACTTTATAAGAAAAACCTTTTGACCCAAACACCTTTTTCCACAGAATCAGAAACCCTCTAGATAACCCCGAAAACCCCCAAAACCCTGATTGTATCTGATACAATCAGATATGGATTGTTTATGTAAGTAAGGATGTTTATCACATCTGCCAATGAAAAAATGATCTTGTGACCTGCCTTAGAAACTCAGAGGGGACTTACATCAAGCCATTCCTCTAGGCAAATAAATCATATTTTTGAATAAGCCAGATTCCTGTCACTAGGGTGCAAGGAGAAAAGTCTCGCAAAACATATAATCTAGGGTTGAACACTGCCTGATGCTGAAATCTGTTTTAGAAGTTATCAGTAATTTATGCAGAAGAAAATGAGACTTAAAAAATATTTTCCTAGATTTTGTTTCCCACCTTCCAGCCTCCCAACCTGGCCAAACAAATTACCAGAAATTAACTTCCTGTAGACCATCAAATACTAAATGAAACCAGACCTTGTAGGAGTAGCCAACACATTTCCATTGCAGTGGAACTTCTGAAGTAAGGACAATTGTATACTTTTATTAGTCAAGCACAAGAGTGATTTATGTGATGTACTTCCCTCAGCACATTCTTGGAAAGTGAGGGAAAATGAAGACCCTTTCACCTTTCTGTAGCAGAATCTAGTCAGATGAGCAGTTCATAAAGAACAGAAATGGGTAGCTTTAACCACAGATATGTTTTCAGCAAACAGCCTCGTTCTCTGACTGCTCTGTTCTGATCCTTGATGAAAATTTACAGAAGATAACCTTAAAAACTGAAGACTAAAATTTGTAATATGGATTAATTGAAAGCACAATCAGAAATTGTTTTCATGATCATGTATAATCTTCCTCATATAATATATTCATACACCTTCACTCTTTTGTTGATGTAATCTGCTCCCCCAGTTTATCTAGCCATTTAGTTTAGTCTCAGCTTGCACTTAGTTTCATGTTTGTTGTGCTGTTACCATATTTAAAGGTTTATTGTGCCCAATAGGTGTCCATTTTTTTGCAATTATGTCACTTAGTCTAATAAAGAAATATTATCTGTCCCTGAAAATCTTCCATTAAAGGTGTTTGATACCACCTAATGACAATAACTTCGTTTTCTCTCAGTGGTGTCTTCCAGTGTTTCACTGTTTGTAGAATTAGAAAAGCTTTCTTCTAGAGGTTTAACCCAAATCTTCTTTGATGTAATTTAAGCTTCTTAGTCCTCTCCGTGTGTTCAGTGGTTGGGATATGGGAAAGCAGCTGTCATTTGCATTTTTAAAGAAGGCAAAGAAAAACAGTTTCTATCTAAGAAAGCAAAATTTATTTTAGGTTTCATGGTGCTTAGTGTTAAAGGCTGAAGGCTTTGAACTTGAAAGTAGCTGTTTCTCAAAAGGCAGATGTCTTGGCTTAGTCTGAAAAATCACCTAGCTTTCAGAGTATCTAGCAAACCTTAAGCAACAGCCACTGTTACTTGTCCTTTTGTGTATACCAACAAGAAAACAGCATTGTTATCTGTGAAATGCTGGGTGAGAGGGAGACCAAGAAAGAGAGATGTGGCAGATTCTGCCAAGAAACTGTCAAGCTCAAGTGAAAAAGAGAAGACGCATTGAACTACAGGCCAATCAGTCTCTTCTATGTGCTTGGCAAGATCACACAGCAGATCGTCTTGGAAACTCTGCTAAGGCACATAGAAAATAAGGAGGTGACTGGTGACAGTCAACATGGCTTCACTAGTGATAAGTCCTGTCTGACAAATCTGGTGACCTTCTACAGTGGGGTTACAGAATTGATGGATAAGGGAAGAAGAACTGATGGCATCTACCTGGAGTTGTGCAAAGCATTTGACACTGTCCTGCATGAAATCCTTGTCTCTAAACTGGAGAGGCATGGATTTGACAGATAGACCACTCAGTGGATAAGGAACTGACTGGATGGTCACACTCAAAGACTTGAGGTCAATATGTCAATGTCCAAGTGGGAACCAGTGATGAACGGTGTTCCTCAAGGGTCGGCATTGGGACTGGCACTGTTCAACATCTTTGTTGGCGATATGAACAGTGAGATTGAGTGTACACTCTGCAAGTTTGCCAATGACACCAAGCTGTGTTGTGTGGTTTACACACTGGAGGAAAGGAATGCCATCTAGAGGGACCTTGAACGGTCTTGAAAGATGGCATCATGCAAACCTCATGAAGTTCAACAAGGCCAAGTGCAAGGTTCTGCACCCAGGTTGCAGCAATCCTGAGCGCAAATAGAGGCTGGGTGGAGAATGGATTGATTCTGTGATTCTATCTTACTAGATTCTCACAATGCATTTCTTTTAATCAGATTTATTAATAATCTCTGCTATATGTGGGACAACTCTCTGACTGAATTTCAGGAAATAATTTAGATTTATTATTTTTGTTCCCTCCCCTTTTCCTTTTTTCTTTCCTTACCTTTTTTCCCCCTGATTTTTTTTCCATTTGTCTATTAGTATTTTACAATAAATGCCAAAGTAGAGTTTTACTATACAAATATTGTGTATGTCAAGTTTCACAAGAAATTCCTATAGGCAAACTGTCTGGATATTCAGGTATTTCATAATGATTAGCTATTTCATGTACTGAGAAAACAGCATCATATTCCGCTGTACTGAAGACTATGAGGAGATATTACAAAATCTGACGACAAAGATTAGTTCTAGTTGTTACTCTAAAGGACATTTTCAGCTGTTGCTGTTTCTGAGAGTGAGTGATTAATCTCCTTCTATGGGATTTTAGAGTGGTTTTCTAATATAATGCCTGATTGTTTGCTCCTGTGGTTTCCTTAAAAAGCTATGGCTCAGCTCCTTCAGTCGTGGAAATGCAAAATTCGTCTGCTGCCTTTTTTTTCCTATTACTTTATTTTTGTGCAGTTAAAAAAAAAGTAATTCTGTTGTCATAGAAGGTTTTAAAATCAAAGTTATTAAAGCTGCAATTATGCAGCAGCATGAATCAAGGACAGTATTTGGAGGGCTGAGGTTTCCACCTCTTGTGGTTGGTAGTATCATCAAAACTGTGTGAGTGACCATGGCTGTTACATAGCTACTTAGGGATTGAGGCATTATTTTCAGATCACATGTAGTGGAGATGTTTGCAAATGTGGTGGTGGAATTCATTAGGCAGTTGACAAAACCCCATTAATAATGTCATGGAAGAACTTAGGCCAATACTGCCCTCTGACTTTGGGTGCTTGTATTTTAAGATGCCCACTTGAATTATGCTAGACATGACTTTTTGATTTGTTGAGTGTTTGAGTGTATTGAGTATTAATTTCTGTTAATTTTCAAAAATACTGATCCCTCATAATTTTATGTGAAGGTTGTAGCTCCCCAGGTGGTGGGAGGGCAGCATATTCTCAGAAAGGAAAGCCATTGCAGAAAGAAAACGAACTGTTCTTTACCAGAAAATTCAACAGCAGGTGGAAAACTCATGCAAACAAGAATTAACTGCAAATGAGGGGACAGATGGGCTTGGCAGCCTTTCCTTGAAATGTCATCCCATGAAAAAAAATGCCCTTAACTTGGAGTGCATGCGGATGGGGGTGGGATATTATTGGAGATTTCATGCCCAGTATATTTGGTTTCGGATAATGAAAAACTTGATGCTGCATTTCCTTTGGGTTTTTTTTTTTTTTTTTTTGTCAACTGGTTAAAATTTTCTTCAACTGTTCCACATAGAAGTCAATGTAAAGATTTCTTTTTTCTTCATTTTACATAACAAGAAGTAGGATGCAAGGGTCCTTCTTTTCTCACCTGAACAACAGGGCAGCTGGTTGAGGAGAAGTTCACCTGCAAAAGCTGTTGACCAGCTCTGGCCGTTGTCTTGTATATCTGACAAACATAGTTTGTGCTAGCCATCTACCTAAATGACCTAGAACATAGGGGCACTCTACAAAATGACATTTTTTATTCTTGTGCTTAACCTTATGTGGTGGGTTGACCTTGACTGGCTGCCAAGTGCCTACCAAGCTATTCTATCACTCCACCTCCTCAACAGAACAAGGGCAGAAAATATAAATATCTCATATGTCAAGGTCAGGGAGATCACTCAACAATTGCCGTCACAGGCAAAGCAGACTTGGGGAAATTAATTTAGTTTCTTGCCAATTAATAACAGAGTAGAGTAAGAAGAAATAGGAAAATCCTCCCTTCTTCCCAGGCTCAATTTACTCCCTATTTCTCTACCTTTTACTGGAGGTAGAGTACTTTCAACCAGTTCATAGTGCTTTGTCTTTGCCACTCCTTCCCCCTCACACTCTTCTGTTCCAGTGTGAGGTCCCATCCATGGGATACTGTTCCTCACAAACTGCTCTAGTGTGGCTCCCTTCCATGGAGTGCAGTCCTTCAGGAACAGGCTGCCTCATAGTGGGTCCCCCACCAGGTTGCAAGTCCTGCAGCAAACCTGCCTCAATGTGGGCTCCTCTCTCCATGTGGTCACAGGTGCTCTCAGAATCCTGCTCTAGCATGGGCTTCCCATAGGCTCACAGCCTCCTTTGGGCATCTATGTACCTGCTATGGTATGGGGTCCTCTTTGGGCTGCAGGTGGAATCTGCTCTACCATGGACATCCATGTGCTGCAGGGTGATAGCCTGCATCACCATAGTTTGCGCCACAAGCTGCTCTGGTGCCTGGAGCACCTCCTTCCCTCCTGCATTGACCTGGGAGCCCGCAGAGTTGTTTCTTACATATTCTCACTCCTCTCAGATGCTGTTGTGCAGCTTTTTTACCCTTACGTAAATATGTTATTCCAGAGGTGGTACCAACTTCGCTGACCACCAGAGGTGTATCTATCTTGGAGCCAGCTGGAACTGGCTCTGACATGGACGCAGCTTCTGGCTTCTTCTCACAGAAACCACCACTTCAGCACCCCACTACCAAAACTTTGCCACATAAACCCAATATACGTTAGCTCTTATTACATCTATATTGATACTGTCCACAGTGTATAAAAAAATACCTATGAGTTTCTGCCTGATAGCAAGGTATCACAAAAGCAGCATACTTTAACTGTCCTGTGTGTGTAACATGCCATTGTACAACTGCTGTGGTTAGTTTGTGTGCAAAAAGCAGTGTTCGGCAAAAACAAAGTTATTAGTGTGCATGCTGTTATGAAACCAATAGCAGTTTTTAAATTAAGAACACAATAAATCCAGCCAAACCCAAGAAAACAAATAGAAAAAAAAAAATACCCACTGCAAAAAAAAGCAATAAATGAGATTAATAACAAACGGAATTTTCTTTTGCATTTCCAGGAATTGGAGATGAATATAAACTGACTGCTGAGGTCAGTTCCTGCTGTAAAACCCGCATCAGTTTTGGTAATAAGTAACAGATGTCACTGCTCAGTAAGAATTTGTTAACAGCATCTTTGTAGCCAGGCATCTCTGGTGATGATCAGAAAAGAGTTTTCCATAAGTGGGGAAAGATGCTGTTGTGATGGAGTAGCTCATAGACTACTAAGTCAAAGTATCTGCAGAGCAGGTGCCAAAAAGGTAATTTGGTATGAATAGTGAGAGCTATACTGTGTGATAGGGGAACAAAAAACTGTAAGGAGCTGTTTTGCCTTGAAAGGATCAACAGGTAACTCTAGGAGTCATGTTCCTTCTTGACCCCAGGGGAACAGAGACTGTTTTGTCTGCAGAGATAGGCAACCAGAGCCATGGACTATTCCTGGGACTCCAGTTGTCTTATTTAATGTTCCTCAAAGGAGACAAAGTTGCTGGAGGTGTCATGAAGCCTCCAAGATTAGACTGGCAATTCTGCTTGTGTTTCTTCATACTAATATCATCTGAGAATGATGCTGGTGGAGGAGAATGAGTTGACAGAGACTGGGAGAGGTATCAGCTTAAGTGTTTGTTTTGGTGTTGCATGTACAAAAAGCTTTGAGGGTTACCAGAGCAAATCAGATCAGTGCTGAACTCTCCCACTGCTTCACGTCATGTATCAGGTGCTTTTCTCAGATTTGTACCAAGTTTTTGCCCCTATTTGTGTACCTGCATTAAGATTGTACACCATCTGGCTTTAAATAAGGAATAAAACTTGAAATGAGACTTCAAGTGGATAAGGAACTGTTTAAAATCTGGCATTTTAATAAAAAAATCCCCCCAGAGAGCTTCAAAGTAGTACATACTGACTGTATAGTGGCTGTCAATAATTTGTTACACATTGGCCTCTTTTAACTTTTCTATTACTAAGAAAGCTAATTTTACATAAAATTAGAGCTTTTCTGTGCGCCGTAACTAGACTAAAACCTATTTCATTAGTTACTCCTATCTGAATAGTGAACTAAAGAAATCCAAAAAGGGTTAGAAACATTTTTGGGTTTTCTCCTGTCTCCAAGTGGGAGACAACATGTTGGGCCATTTCATTATCTTCTTGCTATTCCTTAAAAATATACAGCCGTATGCCTTACTTCACATGCATTTTTAGTTAAATTAAATACATTTAATTTAATTTTAAATGTGACTAAATGTGCGTAAAGATTTAAAACCTACAATAGCTCTTCAAACTGAGAATTTTATAGTTACTAGATTTTTCTGTGATAAATATAGAGCAAGATTAGTCAGATATATTATTTCCCATCCAGTTTGTCAAATGATATAGAAAAGAGTTCATACCTGATAAGGAAGTAATTAAAAAGAGCGTAATAATAAATGACAGACTACAGCTAGTGCGGTGTGCCAACTTCTTTTGCATATTTCTTTAGGCATAGCTCTGATCTACTCATCTTACATTGGTGTATATTTATGAACCTGATCAAATCCCTTCATATTAAAAAAGAAAAATTCAATTAATATAGTTCATCAGTTTTTGCTCTGTCTTTTAAAATTAGTTGCACAGAATTTAGAGAAGTCTTAATTTATTGGAAGCTGTATCTTGGCAAAGAAT
>JAOEHX010034603.1:14580-35438 GCA_025448015.1 Bolborhynchus lineola | reverse complement strand
TATATTTATTTGTGGAACTGTTTTGCTTTTTTTGCTGCTTGTATGTAGGCATAGAAATAGTATTTTGAGAGGTTTTTATTTGGAAGCAAAGTAACATTTTTTTTTAATTGAAGTAAATACCAATTTCAGTCATTTATGCTAGCTGTAAAGTGTCCCAGCAGTTCCTCAATTCTTGATTGTGGCAGCAAGTTGAAACTGTAGTGGTCTGCCTCCTTTTCTGTTCCTGTATTTATTGTCTGTTGCCTTGAGCTCCTTAAGAAGTCTCAATTTAGGCAAGGAGTTTCTTCTATTTCCCTTCCATATTGGGAGCATTTTGCTGTTTAAATATACTAGAATTAAAGCATGAGGGCCAAAACGCACCCCTATTGCTTTCAATTTATTACTTGGATCATCTCTCAGATTGAGTTTTAAGGCAGCTTGAAGGGAAATATGAAAACTTAGAGTAATTCTTCTTTATTTAGTGTTCCATGTTATCCTTGAGCCTTTCCACAATATTTGTAAGCAATAAATTAACTTTTATGCTGTTAGAGCAAAACCATTCTAAAAAAATAGGTAGAATCCTTATGACCTTTGCACAGTAAGTTGCAACTTAATTGCCATGCTCTGTGGGATTGCAGTTTTGTAATGAACTCATCTCTGAGTAAGCTTCTAATTCTTCAGCAGCCATCAGAATTAGTCACCCCACCTGGAAGCGTGGCGCTCAAATAATTAAATTCTGTATTGCAATTGAGTGCAGTCTGAAATACGCTGTCCACCCGTATTTCATGATCCAGGTACCATTCTGTTCTTAATGGACTTGCTTTTGGTGAAGGCTCAGTAATAAAATGTACAGTAAACAAAAAAGACCACCTCTTAAGAAAAATCTGATCTTGGAGGTATGGGTGTTAAAGGATAGGAAATAAATGAATAGTAAGAATTGCATTTATGTGAAGAAAACATCCTTGAGATCACAATCACTGATGACAAACAATCTGTTCCATTCAGTGGATATTTTTATATGTATTTTAAAATGTGCAAAATATCCGTTGAATGGGTAAGTAGTCATGAATTTACTTTGAAAACAGAGTACTATGTAAGGTAGTAAATGTGTCTTAATTCTTGTTAGGAAGTATCATATTAAAGGATTAAACATATGTAGACCAAATTGGTAGGATAGGCAGGTGGTGTTAAGTGTTTGCAAGCATCTGCTTCTAGAACCACTAGCACAAACTATGGCATCAGTTATACCTGTGTATGTGATTGCTTTATAGAGTAGATATCCTAACATCCTTTCCTTTTAGGATGTGGAAGATAGGATTGCAGGCCTCATCTGCAGTGAGAGTTTTTGCTCATCCTTCATTTGTTTACACTGCTAAGTACCACCCTATTGCTGACTCATTGGTCGTGACAGGATGTTATGACTCAGTGATTAGAATCTGGAATGCAAATGTGAAAGAAATCCATGGGCAACTGCTGCAGGAGCTTGATGGTCACAAAAGTTTCATCAACACACTTTGTTTTGATGCAGAAGGTATGTACTTAGTATTACTCTTTCAAATAGTCTTCAATTGCAGACCAGGTTGAATATTACTAGTTTACTTTATTTCATAGAGGTCTCTTGAAATGCTGTAGTAAGATAGAATAGTTTTAGTTGTGTTTGCAATACATCAATAGTTAATACATTTGCAATTAATATATTTATAGTATGTCTAATTTGAACAAACACAAAGGGATATATGGTCCCTATATAAATTGAGAGGTAAGCATAGTAAGGACAGGCAAACAAATACATGGTACTTTTGTTCTTTTGTGTGGTACTCTTCTACTTATAAGATGTTATTACTTCACAGGGCTCCATATGTTCTCTGGAGATGGCTCAGGGCTGATAATAATTTGGGATACATTTGTCAAAGAAAGTTCTCAACACCTGTTTCAGCAGTGGAGGATTAATAAGGTATACAAGTTCCTTAAACTAGCATTGTAATTTTAACGGGAATTGTTCCAAATTTAGTTTTCTGATTTTCATTCAATTTGGTTTATACTTGTCAATGACCCATGACAATACTTTATGCATATCTTTTTTTTTTTTTTGACTGAGGCATTGAATGATAGAATAGTTAGGGTTGGAAAGGACCTTAAGATCATCTAGTTCCAATGCCCCTCCCAGGGGCACGGATGCCTCACGCTAGACCGTGTCACCCAAGGCTCTGTCCTACCTCGCCTTGAACACTGCCAGGAATGGAGAATTTACCACTTCTTTGGGCAGCCTGTTCCAGTGCCTCATCACCCTCACAGTAAAGAATTTTTTTCCTTATATCTAACCTAAACTTCCCCTGTTTCAGTTTAAACCCACTGCCCGTTATCCTGCCACTACAGTCCCTAACGAAGAGTCGCTCTTCAGCATCCCTGTAGGCCCCCTTCAGATACTGGCAGGCTGCTATGAGGTCTCCATACAGCCTTCTCTTATCCAGGCATATTTTCTTTAAATGACAGTACAAAAGACCTGATAATGCTGTGATTCGCTGACATAAATTTTTGAATTTGTTTTGCAACTTCAATTTTTTTGTATATAAAACATGAAAAACTGTAAGGTTTGATAGCATTATATTACCAGATAAATGTTAATACATTAGGTTTGTTCTCTAGAAACAGTAACGAAACAGACCACAGGCTTTACAAATCACCTTTGTTCATACCTTATAGAACTAATGCTCAGTCAACATTTCTGTCATCAGCTGTGTTTCAGAAGTTCAGATTCACAGCACAGTCTGCCTTGAGGTTGTGAAAAGTCAATTGCCTAGGATGTAATGCCTTAATATAGGAACAAACTTTTTCCTTAAACAACTAGAATAAAGTGGGCAGAAAAAGACTAATGCAATGGAATAATTAAGAATAATGTGTAAAAATGTGGTTTAAACAACAGAGTTAGATTTTTTTACTTTATTTTCCTTCTTTCTGTAGGAAATCAAAGAAAATGATATTAAAGGAACACCAATAAATCATTTGGAGGTGCATCCAAATGGAAGGCGTTTATTAATCCATGCCAAAGACAGTGCCCTCAGAATCATGGATCTCAGAATGTGAGTAGATTTTTGATGACAAGTGCATGTTTCCTTTTTGTTTTAAAATTTGCTTGAGAAAATAAAGTGCAATAAAACTATTAAACATATAGTTGTAGGGAAGAAAAATGTCCTAATAAAGATAGCAATATGAGGGCTTGGAAATTGTTTCAAAACACTGCTGTATTACAGGCATTTTGTGTGATTCTGGGTAAATCTTTTAGAATAGAATATCAAAAAGTTACTAGATTACTTGGGAGTTTAAGGTGACCTGAAGGAGAACACACTAGACTCTGCAAGATTGAATTAACTTTTAAAAATGCAATTTGGACATGGAAATACTGTGAAATTATAACATTTATTTGTGCATTAGTTGCTCATTGGTAAGACTTCGGGAAGAGTATTTTGATGATAAATTAGAATGAAGATTATGACATCATAAATACTAAAAAATGCAGTGATGTACGTATTATGGTCTATTAAGTAGTCTGTGAGGTATTTTAACATAGTTTATGTTGATTTTCTAATTTGTAATAGCTATAAACATGACTTTTTAAAAATAAGCTACAATTAAAAAGGGGACCACAGAATAACTTGAGTCATTGAGGCTGGAGAGTGTCCAGTCCAATCCCAGTAACCAAAGCATAGCAAAGCTTTGCCTGATTGAGTTTTGAAGGGTGGAGAGTGTACAGATTCTGTGAGAAAGGTGTATTAGTGGTCATTCACCCTCAAAAGTAAAAGCACTTTTAATTTTAAATGGGATTTTCCCGTGTTTCAATTTGTGTCCATTCCCTCTTGTCCTTTCAGTGAATGACTTTGAGAAGAATCTTACTCCTATCAGTTAGCACACATTGAGAATATGTACCCGAATATTCTCTTGCCAAAAGTCACATTAAAGATACAAATGGTGTTTCAAAATGATTCATCCTTAATTTCATGGGTTCCCTTCTTCTCCTCACCACACAGAAAATCAAAGGTCCACGGTGTTCTACATGAAATTACCTTGGGGGAAATACATTTACTATTTTAGCACAATGGTAAACCATCTGTACTCTCTCAAGAAATGTAGGGAGGGAGGTGTTGGTCTGTTCTCCGAAGTTATAAGCAGTAGAACAAGAGATAATGGCTTCAAATTGTATGGGGGAGGTTTAGACTGGATGTTGTGAAGAATTTCATCACTGATAGGGTTGTTAAGCACTGGAATAGGCTGCCCAAGGAAGTGCTTGAGTCACCATCCCTGGAGGTATTTAAGATGTGTAGATGTGGTGCTTAGAAGCATGGTTTAGTGGTGGACTTGGCAGTGCTCAGTTATGGTTGGACTCAATGATCTTAAAGGTCTTTTCCAACCTAAACAATTCTATGGCTCTGTTGGGTTGGATATTTGAACTAGCAGAAGACTTTCCAGTCTTACAGTGTACTCATCTTTTCCTGTAAATGATAAATTACAATGACCATCCTAGGGGTCTCAAAGATGTGCTCAGTTGAAGCATGAAATCAGTGGATTAATAGAGGGAACCTTTTGCTTTTGAAGCCGTTCGTGTTCTTATATCACTTCCGTTCCTGAAAAGTGCAGAGTTTTTGTTTGAGAGAGAAAAATTGAAATTCATATTAATGTCTAGGAAAGAGTTATTATGGGGAGCAATTTCACAATTATTTTAAGCGTGTTCATCCATAGAATACACCATCTCCTGTCTCCCATACTTTTGACCATGTATTCCTAGTGTTTCCTTTTTATCATTTCTGTAGAGGTCTTTTGATGCAGTGTACGTCAGATCAGTAAACTGATCCATCTAAAAATCAGCCTGCAAATACAAATGATTAATTTTCATTTTTATCAACTATCTGATCAAACTCATCAGATAGCTGCCCAAGCACAAGAGAAGAAATGAGGGAGAGCCTGGGAAAATAAGGGTGGAAAGGACAGCAGCAGGACTGCTGCTTTCACTGCAGCCCACAGTTACTTTGGCTTAAGTCTAGCAATAAACCACAGGGTCAGATACCCAACAGTGATAATTTTACACGTCAGCATTAACTGTTCATTCCCTGCATGAGAAAAGAGGGGGTGGAGGTCACAGATCAACACAATTCACTTTGATTGACAGCTAGTTGTTCTTAACTTTGCTCTTTCAACTTGCTTTTTTTTGATCTTTTTGGATAATGCTGCTGTCCTGTCACTCAGGTATGTGATCAGGGGTTTCATTTTGGTTCAGACCTCTCCTTAGGGTTTCAGATGCAGGTTAGTTTTACATCTTGCAGAGCTGTTCTACGTGACATCTTGCAGATCCTATCTTTCTTACTCAGGCAGCTAAAACTCTTATTTGAGATATTATGGTCTCCCACTGTAATCATTAAAGCATCCTTTCCTCTTGCCTACCGATATAATTGTATTCAGAATATTATTTAAAATAGTTTTTCTGTCATTAACTGGATTGCACTTTTCCTGGCATACCTTCATTGGTTCTGCAGTAACACATTTTAAGAATTAGTATTTGAGGGCAGTGGTGGCCCTGTTGCCATTCTTCTTGCCTCAAATTTTGGATTGTAGTATATCTGCTGTGTTAGCCTCCATTTTGAACTGTCATATCCCTTCCCAAGCTGTACCTCATGTTTAAGAGGTACCAATGTCTTGCAAGCTGGCTTTGTTTCTCAAAATTCTGTTGGAGACTCTCTCCTATTGGATGCCTACAGACTGTTTGACCATAGTTCATTAGTAGGTTATTATTACTATGCTGACCAGTAGTGTTTCACTGAAAAAAGATTAGGGTACTAAGTTGCAAACTAGTATTAATAGTAAATCAACATGTAGTTGATAATGGTTTTAAAGTGAAAGAGGATAGATTTAAATTAGATATCAGGAACGAAATTCTTCATGATGAGGGTGGTGAGGCCCTGGAACAGGTTGCCTAAAGTTGTGGCTGCCTCATCTCTGGCAGTATTCAAGGCCAGGTTGGATGGGGCTTTGAGCAACCTGGTCTAGTGGAAAATGTTCCTGCCTGTGGTAGGAGGGTTGGAAATTGATGACATTTAAGGTCCCTTCCAGTCCAAAGCATTCTGTAATGGATGTCTGAAATTTGTTGGTTCTGCTGCTGGTTTTCTACCCAAGGAGACATTAGCTTGAAGAGTTATAGAGAGCTGCTGTATGAATTTAAGCACTACTGGGATAAAATCAAGCTCAGGAAGCATAATGAAAACTTTTTTTTTTTTTTGGCAGAACTTGGGGTGGTAGTGCCAATTTCCCGTTTTTTTGCAAAGCCTCCAGGAACAAGAAAATGCTAATTACTACATCTATATCCATTCTCTAGATCTGTTTTCTGTAGATCTAGATCTCTAGATTCTCTAGATCTCTAGATCTGTTTTCTGCTGAAAGGCAAGGATGTACACTTTCATCTATAATTTCAGATGCATTATGAAAATCAGGAAAAGAAAAGGTAAACACTGCACTCCACAAATGTGGGTGGTTGAGTATCTGTTTGGGGCGTAAGGTGTATTCATTTTTCTGGGGAACAGATGGGCGGGCAGAGTGACATGTAAGAAGTTACATTGTCTGTTCTGAAAGTATCTGCTACATTTGCAAACTATTCTTCATCTTATAGCTTGGCTACAAAGAAATTCATAGGTGCCACAAATTACAGAGAAAAGATTCACAGCACCTTAACACCATGTGGTACATTCCTGTTTTCTGGAAGTGAAGATGGAAAGGCATATGTTTGGAATCCGGAAACAGGTAACATTTTATGGTCTAAAGGCAAGTTGTCAGGGGACAAAGGGTTTGTAAGCTTCATTGAAACACTTTTGATATGGAATAAAACATCCCTAATATGTTCTTGAATCCTAGAGCCTTAGCTCCACCTTGTGATTAGAAATTATTAATCTCTAAGTTTTAATTCTCTAGAGGGAATTAAAATACTGCAGTTCTTTACATGTGGATGAGAGTCTTAAAACAGAATGCACAAAAATGTCAAATCAGTCTTCCTGCTGTGCTTTTTTGGATTTGGGAATTAGACCTTTGTTGAAAACCACTTCATCTGTTTCCCAAGAGTGGGCAGAGACTATGAATATTTTTTGCCTTAGGAATATAAGTTTTCTTTTTCTATTATTCCCCAGTTAAGTAGTTTCAAAATAGGTATCAAGATCTTTCTGGAAAAATATTAAGCAAATATAAGGTTAAGAGTTTGTTGTCTTCGTTGTGCAGTGAGGTGAAAGAGACAAATAGTAGAAGGCAGCAGAGTACACTTTTTGATGACATGATATTCTGTCTCCCATTATGATCTAAATAATTTTTAAAAGGGAAAAAGTAAATATTTTCCAACTGGCAGTTAACCAACAGTCCTGTTTTTAATTTCTTTCTACATTTCCAATAATATTGGCTTACATCTGTGAAGCTACATAATTTGTCTGAAAACTTAATTAAAGTGGGAGGAACAAACTTTGTTATTAGTGTTTTTACTGGGCTTTGACTCTTGCTTACACACTGTATTTGCATTCATAATGCCATCAACTGAAGAGCTAACTTTATTTTTCTAATAATTTTGTACTCAACTTTCATTCCTATTGTCAGCATTATATAGTCAAAATCCACAACCAAGATAGCTATCTCTGGCAAAATGCAAGCACAAACAAATACTGTGGAACGCCACCTTTCCAGAACTTGCTTATCAGAACAAGAGAACTCATTTAACCTGGTTGCATCCTCTGGGGTTTCCTGCAGCTGTTGCCACATCACTAACTTTTCTGACTTACTCAGTAACTTAAAAACATTGATATTTTTTTCTCTTATACCAAACACTACTTTTCAATAAGGAAGTTTACTTAAGAGTGTTTATTTACAGTGGCAGTCACTGCATTGTAGTAATACAAGCCTTAACCAACTGCTGTTTTGCTGCATCAAATATGCTTTCATGGTATTAATAAAAATATTTCACTTCTGTAGGAGATCAGGTGGCCATATATTCTGAACTCTCCTTCACATCTCCACTTCGTGGTGTTGCATTTCATCCACATGAGCACATGGTATCATTTTGTGCATTTGGTCAAAACCAGCCAATACTTGTATACATTCATGATTATAAAGGTACAGTACAAATTATCATTTTATACACCTGTAAATATTTTATTTTTAGAAGTGATTTGCTAGTATTTGTACTTTTGGAGGAAAAAGCAGACACTCATGTGATGATAATGGATATCTTTATCCTGGGAGATAACAAAACCAAACTGGACCATGACCCTGGACAACCTGCTCTAGGTGACCCTGCTTTGAGCAGGGGCTTTGGCCTCGCCAATTACCAGAGGTCCCTTGCAATCTCAAGTTTAAACTTGTTATTGTATGTCATCCTGTGTGATTTTTTTACAGCACTTCAGCATATATAGGCAGTGTCATAAATACTTAAAAGCCCCTTTTAAGAGACATTGTGATCAGGAAGAGCCAGGGAAAAATGGGGAAGTATGGGGAAAACTTCTGTTTCAGGTTTTCTGTATAGCACTATTGGTAGAGATTCTAATGGTGTTCAACTGAAAACATGACTGGCAAAATGACAACTATCATTCAGTTATAGGGTTTTTGTCCCATGGTAACATGAAGTTTCACCTGACACATAGATATTGGTTATTTCTACAGTTGCACAGCAGGAAGCTGAACTCATAAAAGATCTCAGTTCATCACTTACCACAGCTGCACCAAGAGGGCCACGGTTCTTAAACAGTTTTTCTGAAATTCCTGTAGAAAAAAGTTCAGTAATATCTCCGGCAGATCAGTTTGTCAGTGTTGCAAGAGCATCAGTGAGAATGCAGAAGGTGAAACAAAAACTTGATTCTGTTACGGTAAGTCAGATTTAATTTATTTCCAGTAGTATATGGTCTTCTCAGCCAAAATTCATATTCTGGAGTAGTATATGTAGCAAAACATATATGTGTTGTCTTGCTATCTGTTCTTCAGAAATGAATGTATCTTTCACTAATATGTGCCTGTAAGTAGCTCTTTAGAAGAAATTAATCATGTAAAAATTATTTCTGTTTATTAAATATTTAATGACAAGGGATTTTTTTGTCAATGCCTACTGCCATACATACAATCACAATTTAGGATGTACTCCATAGGTCATTAAGGCTTTAGAAAATTATTTTTGTTTTTTTTGACCCTTTTTTTTTTCCTCCACTATTCACCTTTACAATTATATGTGGCATAAATGGCAGGGATTTCACAGTAGGGGGTGGTGGGGTCTGTGTGTATAGGGGTTCAGGGCTGACCTGTATGGGAGGACATCATGGACTGCCCTGTGCTCAGCACAAGTGTTTCCAGCCAGCTCCAGGAAGGACAGTATGGACCCACTGCACAAACAAAATTGAAACCAAACAGGAAGGCATATGACACCTCTGTGAAAATATATTTAAGAAAGGTCAGTAGCCGTTATGAATAGGAGACACCAGAGCAGAGGAGGAAACACAAAGGAAAACATGCCAGAAGGCACAAGAGGAAACACAGGAGGAGGGATGTAAGGAGGCACAAAAGACACAGAAGGAGGTATGAAGGGAGTGCAGGAGACACAAAGTGCTGCACAGGTGGATTTACAGGGAGGTAACGAAGTAGGCATGAAAGGAAAGACAGGATGTGTGTGGGCATACAAAAGAAATCACAAGAGAAAGTACTGCAACCTCCTATTGGATTACTCCTGGGTACTGAAGTTATTGCAACCTGTGGAGGAATCCATCCCTGAGGAGATTTCAGAGGACCTGCACTAAAGCAGTTGAAAGGACTAAGAAACAAGGAGAAGCAAAAAGAGCAAGCCACTATGTACTAACCTGCACCACCCTTTGCCTTACTAAAGGGATTGAGTGTAACATGATGTCAAAAGCAAGGAGACTAGGGACAAGAAAGGACAGGAGAAATGTGGCTGAAGCAAAGTTGACACTGACAAAGAGGGAGGAAAAGTGTTTGGGAAGGGTATTTGTTTTACTATTTGTGTTGTTTCCTAATACCTGAATTGGTAATAAAAACTTTCGGAATTGGCAATAAATTTAATTAAGTGAAATTCCCCAACTTGACACAGTTTTGCTTGTAACAACAATGCGGAATATTCGTGAATAGTGCTGTGCAGTTATATTCCTGTTCACAATAACATGAACTGCATTTGGGTTTGGGCCTGTGTTTCATTTTTAAGTACTTTTGAATGCATATGGATTATTTTTTTAATGTAGTTTTAGGCTTTGTCTGCATTAATGAGTAGGGAAGCACAAAAGAAGCAGATGAGTAGATGAAAGCAATTATTGCTGAAGATGCTGTGGCTACTGTCATCATGCTTTAGGGATTTAAGTTTTTTATTAGTCAGTGAGACACAATGTGGAGAGACTGGAGCATGTAACCTTGCGTCTGGGACAAGTACTCTAGGAAGACATTCCAGAATAAATTATTTTTACTCTTCTGGATGTCTTGTTGTCTGAGGAAGAAGTCAGGGATAATGAATTTATGGGTGTATTTATCATTGCAACTGTTCAGTCCCTGATTAGCCAGCGGTTCAGATTTAACATGGTTCCATGGAACAGTGTAGCTAGATGAAATAGGTAAGCCTACAACTGTTAGGCTTGTGATAAGCATAACAAACTGTGTTTGAGAGAATAATTTTCAGCCACTGGAATTTTCTTACGATCAAGGGTTTGGACAACACATCCTCCAATTCCTCTACCCATGGATTAATTACATATATGGGAGATGTCAGGAAGATCATCTGAGCCTTCTCACTGTGTGGGTTTCCAAACAGTACGGGATGGTTAAAAGAGTCTGCATTCAGTCTGATGTCTCTAACATAGGAGTGATGAGTACTTGCTTTTCAGGGCTTTATGAACCACTGAGAAATTGGGAGATTTCTTTTCTTTGCAAGGCTCTTGATACTCATCTTTTCAGTGATCCAACATGAAACTTGGGGAACACTGATACCTCCTTTTCAAGCAGAGATGGAATAATTTCTTGCATGTGAGTGCAGTATTGCCTGCCTGCATTATCAGATTCTGGACATCCCCACATTGTTTAGTGTTACGTCAACACTAAAATTTGTATTAATTTGTCATTGGGAGTTATAGATTTATATGTGTATGCATTTACATATGTGCAACTCTTCCATGTGAAAAATGATGCATATATGTAAGTGCAGGCTTTACTGGAAGGCTTGTTAGAATGCTGTAGTGGTTTAAGCTGTAACTCACGCAGTTTGCTTGCTCACTCCCCCCTCTTTCTTCCCTCTGCTCCTGCAGGGATAGGAAGGAAAATTGAAAGAATGTAACTCCCACAGGTTGAGATAAGAACAGTTCAGTAACTAAGGTACAACACAAACCACTGCTGCTGCCACCAATAATAATAATAATTGATAAGGGAAATACAAGGAAAGAGAAATACAACTGCTCACCACCTGACCCCAAGCCCGACCCAGCAGTGAACCCCACCCTTCTGGGTCTTTGCCCTCTGTTTTTCCATCCTGGGCATGACGTGCTGTGGTATGGGATAACTCTTTGGTCAGTTTGGGTCAGGTGTCCTGTCTCTGCTTCCTCCCGGCTTCCCCTCTTCCCTGGCAGAGCATGAGGCTCAGAAAGTCCTTGGTCAGCCTAAATATTACTGCAACAACTAAAAACATTGATGATATCAGCACTGTTCCCAGGCCGAAAGTTAAAACTACAGCACTGCACCAGCTGCTAAGAAGGAGAAAAATTACTGCTACTGCTGAACCCAGAATAAATGCATACTCTCGTAAATGATTTACAAAACTGTTTGTTGAAGTAAGAATTGGACAAGTTGCCACCCAGCCATGTACATGAGAATGTGTTAATACATCTGGGTGCAGACAAGTGAAAACAGAGGAAGGAGCCTTTAATAAAGCCACATGTAGAGTAGCAAGTTGGAATAGGAAAAGTCAAATGAGAACGTAGGTGTTATCTTGTACATATTTGTCTGATGTGAAAAATAAGAGAACTGGAAACTGTATAGGCATTGTACTAGTCTTTGGGTCATGTTTGCATGCCAGTGCTTTGTCACAGACGTGTAGGGTTTACCATTTTGGGACAACTGTGTTGGCAGCATACGTTGTAGACAGTAAAACCTGGCCTGAGGTTACACCTGGGCTCACGTCTCATGAGACAGAGGTGCTGGGATCTCTCAACAGCAGATCTACTAACATAGGGGTTTCTGGGTTCAGTGTGTGTAAACTTCCCAGCAGTAACTAATGGATATAAAATTAACTTGTAAGTGCAAAGTTTGGAGGTCTAAAACTTAGATACGTAATTTGAAAATGCAATGGGACTACATTAAAATTTGGTTTAAGCTAGTTAGAAATAGAGAATATCCTGATCCTGTATAAGTGCAGGGAGTTTTGTTGTGACCAGTGCCTCCTTTCCAGGTCCCTTTAGAACCAATGTTTTTCTTACTTCTTTTTCTTCTTTGCTACCTAAACAGGAATCTTAATGAATCATAAAGGAAGTTTTTTTATTTCTCCTTTGCAACATTACCATTCTTGTTGGCCCAGAAAATGTGTAATTACAGCCAAAACTTGAATATTGGGTTAAAGCTTTAGCAATTCACAAACCAGAATGCGTAATTGGCTTCTTTACCACACAGAGAAATTAGGGTGTAGTGAATCTTGGCAGCAATTATTACTTGCTTCTGTCTCAGAGAAGTAATGCTAGTGTATGTTTCTATTCACAAAAGTTCTTAATAGGAAAACATTTAACCCATCTCAGTCATTGAAAGAACTCATAAGTGCTTTTCATTCAGAATTCCTATTTATGTATTTAAATTTTCCCTTCCATCTAGCAATCAAAATACCTGTTTCTGACTTTGTATAACAAGGAGGTGATGTGTGTAGGTATAGGGAGAAGGTCTTCCTTTGAAGGTGTAATATCCTAGCTCTGAAATTGTGGTTTTTAGGTGTCAAGATATTCAGGCTATAATTTGAAGGGGAAAAAATCCTTTGTAGCACTTAAGCATATGTACGTACTCTGTAGTAGTAGTCCTAGAATCAATTAAGTGTTGGCTGCCTCGTCTCTTAATATCTAAATACCTGAAAATTATTAGAATCTGGTTGTCTTTTCCATTCTTTACTTCATGATGTATTTCTGGAAATTGTTATTAGAAGGTTATCAAAGTGGTTACCAAAATTCTGATACAGGGTTTTAAGTATGATATTAGACAAGTAGAATGTGAAAGTATTCTTTCCTGTATATGGAAATGCTTACACGTGTTTGAAAATATTTTCTTCTGTTCTTCAGGTGTGTTTAATACTGTGCCAGAATTGATTGCAGGAGTAGATACTGTGATAGAATTCAGAAGCTTATACCTTGGGTTGCATCAATAACGTATAAGCATTTTGTGATTTCTGATTTGTTTCTGTTTCAAATTCGATTTTCAACTTTTCAATTCTGCAGAATCATGGTTTAATAACGTTTTTAAACTGTCTTTAAAAACAGTGCCCTAGAGCTCTAAAGTTTCAAAAGGGAAGCCTAAAACTAAAAGCATAAGAGGTAGTACAGAGCTGGCCAACTTGATTTGACTTGCCAGTATGTATGGAATTGCTGATTATATTGATTGCAAGGGTTATAAAATTGCATTCTCTGGGAAAAAAAGAGCAAATTGTTATTGTCAGCTTGTCAAGTCTTTCAGTTTTCTGATTTTGTTTCAAGCAATTCATTTTTAATGTGAAAACTAGTTCCACTGAAAATGTAGATATACATAATTTACATGGAGCTGCCCTAACAAAAAAGAAAATGCAAATCAGCTTTGTTTAAACTTTGCAAACATTATGTAGGTATTCTTTCTTTCTACAAAAGCTACATGGATGTTACAACTGAGTTTTTACTCAATTCAGGATTGTAGTAAACTGTGTCTTTGATAAAGCTGTGGTTTGTGTATGAAGCAAGCAGAACCCGTTGTGAAAAATAAGTAGATTGATGGTTGGCTGTCTTAGCCAACTTCACTCGTTGTAAAGGCATTTAGCAATGCCTTCCCACAGCATGCATTTCAAAAAGAAATGATTGCTTCATTGTGTTCTGTAGGTAGTCTTATGTCCATCTGTTGCAGGAGAATTAATTATTCTTCATGGGACAGTGTACTTCAAGTGGAAATGGTTCTGCTGAATCATTAGTGCTTACTTACTAGCTGAGCTGTTCCTTCTTGTGTTATAATACCATGGGTTCTTTTCCACTTTGGGCCTTTTAGAAATTTAACTAATACTTAAGAGCTGGTGGCAGAAAGGTCATTAAAACTCTGATTTTGTGGTTACTTTTGATGGGCAGTCTTGTATAGCTCATCTGAGCTAATCTTCACTGCCATTAAGTGCAGGAATTAATCACTCCTATAAGACTGCTTAAATTTAAAGCTTCCATTTTTATAAAAAAGGGATATTAAAATATTGGTTTATCTTGTTTTTAAGGACTTGGAGAAGGGCTGTAAGATAGAACTTATTTTGCATTTTAAAAAGGCTGATTTCCTTAAATGTTAGGACCATGCATTCAGTCTTCTAATATACCTGTCCATTTCATTTCAAAGCATGATATTAGGAATTTATAATGAGAGTATTTGGGTAATACATCAGATAATAAAGAGAAGTGGATTAAATACTGTGCAGGAATAATTTATAGACAGAATTCCACCTCTCTTATTCAAGTGCCACAATCAAGAAATTTCTTCTGTAATTTGTTTTTCCCTCCAGGTTGAACCAGGGAAGTGGCTGTGAAAGTGCTAGTTCTGAATAGTTTGCTCTGCTGTGTTTGGTTTGATATCCAGTGTCTGATATATTCAACCTGTCCTCATTCCCTGGTAGGGTCTGAAACCAACTTTTTAATAACAAATTCAAATGATAATTCCATAAGTATACTTCACTGGAAAACATACATTTGTACCATTAACGGTATAGTGTGCACTCAGTAAGAAATTCATGCAGGGGGAGATCTTCTCATCTGTCTTACTGCAGAAGGGCTCTCCCTGAAACTATGAGTATATAATTGAAGATGAGACTGGAAAGCTGATCTTGACAAGTTTGCAGAACAGATTATTTTTGTCTTTGAGTAAACATAAAAGCTAATGACTTTACACTGTATTTTTATGGATCAGGAAAAACATTATATTATTGCAACTTAGTCATTGCATATGTAAATGTAAGAAAACCAGATTTATTTTGCTTTTCAGAAAAACTGGCCTCTTCTGCTCTACATTTCACAACACTGTTTGCTAACATTCTGTTAAATCTGCATACTTCAGTAAAATCTAGCTGGTTTAATTTTTATTTTTTTTTAATCATGTTCAATGGTCTCATTTTCTATCTTGCTTTTAGCTCTGGGCAGTTTTGGCGTATAGTCGTTACAGTTGCATACAGTTGCTGAGGGCGTACTTAACTAACAAAATACAGCTTTTGCTTTAACTTCTTTCAGTAAAATTAAATCTGTATTGCTGCACAAAGGACGGATACATTAAGACGAAGGTCTGATGTAGTAGTACAGGGGAGATAGCAGATATCCTCTATGTCTCAGTCAAGTTACTCAATGCAGTTTTAGTGCTCTTTTGCCTGCATCTCAATACACCTGCCAATGTCTAAATATTATGAGTTATTGAAAGTTGTTGAATTGTTTAATATTTATTAAATGTCAGAAATTGTAGTATATAGAAATTATATAACTTCTGGAAATAATCAATGGATTCACTTTGGTTTAACTGTCTTGTTTCTTTAAATAGAATTTACAAGCCGATAGATTGAAAATTTGCATAATGTCAGTGTTCGGTTTTGAGTTTACTGATCACTGTCAGTGTTCTGATCTGGAGTTTACTGAGGCCAAAGGAAGTGCTCCACTGATTCTGGGCTTTTAGTTGTATTTAGTGACCATACACATTTATTCTATGTTGAATTCTAGGCTTGACTCCTGAAATTGTCAAGAATTATGTTGTTTTGTGTAAATAACTCAAAAATTTGAGCATCTGAATCTATTTTGCTTGAATATTTGCTTAAATATTTTATCTAAGGCCTATTTTCTCTCCCCTTTGGCTGTGTTACTGAAGTAGTGAAATTACGTTTAACAAACAGTAAAATTCTCAATTGGATTAAGAAAAAACCCCCAAATTATTGGTTTTTACATAGGGTGTAGTGGATAATATGCCATGAGTAAAGTTTTGTAAAGGTTTCAGATTTATGATTGCTCCATGTATATCAAGAAATTCTATATCAAACCACATTTTAACTACATTATCTTTTTTGCTATGGAAATTAGGATAGCAGATGTTTTTTCTGTTGGCTGGGTAAAGGAAATGTCTGATGTTTTGGTCTATGTATGCTTTATTGATTTGCAGAAATCAGCTTTGTGTTAGGACTGGTTTAAGATTATGTTTTTTCTCTTATTCTGATTTTGAGTAGATGTAGTGTACTTTCAGTACTCAAAAATGAAAATTTACTTTATATTAGTTTATAACCGTACATAAATAGTATTATATTTTTTTGCAGAAAGATGCAATGAGATGGAGTTCAAACAGTTCTGTTCCATTGTTTACACTGCTTGAGAGTGTGTCCATATGTAAATACCTAATTCATTTTATAGCTGTATCAGTAATTCTATCAAGCAGTGTCTCCAAATATTCTAAAAATAAAAAACAAACATACAAACACAAAAAACTCCATCATTGAAATTGCCATTTAATACTTACATACAGTCAGCAAACATTTCTCTTCTAGCCGTTGCATCAGTAAGTAACCCAGGAAATTACACTTCACTTTCTGATTTGTCTTTCCTATTACAGGCAAGTACAAATCTCTCACTTCCTGCGCCATCATCACTGTCACCACACTCCAAGCTAAGACTGCCTGGCACTCTGAGCGCTCCACTGAATCCTCTATATTCTTTCACTACTGAAAGTGGTAAGTTTATCTGATTCTTCACTCTCTGTAGAGAATGGGTAATAACTTCCTTGTGGGGTTTTTTCTGCCTTTGTAAGTTTTGCTCTTTCAGGGAGTGTCCTGGTTTTTATGTGTGATACTGTTTATAGTGTAGTGTGATACGGTCCAATACTGATACATGTTCCCTTGTAATGAATTTTTTTTCTCCTTTAAACTGTACACTTATTTGTTAGCACTTGTAAGTTCCTAGAAAAGTATGAGATTGCTAGCTTTTCTTAATATTTTGATATTTTAATACTCACTAAAGTATCCTAAATGCAGACACAGAAAGGCAATAAAATCATATTTTTAAAATCATATGTACTGGTATAAGAAAGCAGTACTAAGAAAAGCAATTTACATGAGAACTATAATGCTAGTAGCCTATTTGCAGTTGCATTTAATCTATTTGCAGAGGGTTGTTTCTAAAGACATTTTGTATTCAAAGATTCTGAGAAAAAGAGCAAACAATAAAATTGTGCATTTTTGTGATACTTTTCTAAGAATACTTGATGCATTGCTAATCACAGTATTTATTAATAAAATCGATAATTTCATGCCTTTTTCTCTTTTCGGGCGATATCTGTAAAATAAGACAGAAAGTGGAAACCTTGGTTTTGAAGTTGGTTTTGGTTTGTATCCTTGAGAGGAGTGAAAACAAGTCCAGGGGGACAGTGGAATATATAATAAACTAAAAAGAAACTAAAAAGCAGGTAATACATATTTGAAATGTAGATAGTAAAGATAGGAATAGTCTGAGATTTAACATGTAGATAGTAAAGATAGAAATAGACTCTATAATTATATAGAATTATCTCCTAAAGGCAGATAATTTTCTTCACAAATCAAGTTATGATTACTTTTTATGAGGAGCACGGGAAAGCAATTGACCACTACTCTCAGAATTGCTCTTAGTCAGTAATTCACAATGCAAATGGTAACATACCAATTAACTTCTTAGTTTCCATTTTCTATCTTAATATAAAATGTTTTTTTGTCTTGAATTTTACTTTATGCAGAAGCACAGAAAAGTGTGTTAATGGAATCTTCTTAGGCAGCATGAACAAGTGTAGAAGTATTTTACAGCTGTTCATGTGCACTCCCAATGTAGTCATTTCCAAAACTGAGTAATACTTTGAGGTGATCCACCAGTACAGGATATTACTTATGCAAGGGAAGTAGTTTTAATGGTTCTTCAAAAGTCTGTGAAAGCAATGGGGAAAGGAAGATTTAGCTGATGTCTTATATGGGCAGTGCAGTAGTGTGGATACATGCATCACTTTCTTTTAAAAAGACAATTTGAGAATTTGGGTCTTGTATTAGGTAGGAAATGGTGGAAAAGTGGGGCATTGACCTTTTTAATTTATGGGCAGTAGCAGTAATATGGCAGATCTTTCCTGTCTTATAAATCTTTTTGTATCCAGATGTATTTACAGAAATTGCTGTAATTTCATAATATTTCAAATAAAAGTAATATTCACTACTATGCTTTTTTAAACATGCCTATTCATTTTAACAGTTGGGTTCTATATCCTCTCAAACATACAGTATGTCTTGGCTTTTCTTAAAGTGCATACTTTCAGATGTATGTAGGCTTTCATGATAGCCCAGTCATTGTTCTGCTATTTATCTTCCTGACTTCTCTTGAGATCACTTATCACGTAGTCACTAAGGCAGGACTACTTTTGTCTCCAATCAGTTCTGTATTATTCATTAATAACATGCTCAGGGGTGCAGCCCCCTAGTCTGTTTGTCAGGCATCTGCACTAAAAAGTTGTTGGTACGTTCCAGAAGTCTGAATTGCTTTTAGCCTATATTTTTGTCTCATGAGTGAGACACCACTGAGGTGGTTAAAAACCTCCATGGGAGTTGTGGCCTGTGATTGTGAGACTTCTGATACACACGCTCCTGACAAACCTGTCACCTGCTCTGTGGCATTCTTAGAGGTACTCAAACCCAGCTAGGTATGGTCCTGAACACTCTGCTCTAGGTAAACCAGCTGTAAGCACACGGGTTGTGCTACATCGTTTCCACAGGAGCCTTTCCACTTTGATGATGCTGTGATCTCTACTAATCTCACACAAAGAACAGTCTGTGCTTGGGAAGGGTGCTGAGTCTCTGTATTCAGCTTAAATGGTATTTTGTGTATTTCATCCTGCACTGATGCATGGGATTTTCACTTCCTGAATGCAAGACTTTGCATTTCCCTTTGTTAAACTCCATAAAGTTACTCTTGGCCCATTTTTGCAGTCTGTCAGTGTCTTCTGAATGGCAGCATTTCCATCTGGTGTATCAGCCACTCCTCCCAGTTTTTTATTGTCTGCAAATTCACTGAATGTGCACTCAGTCCCATCATCCAGGTCATTAATGGAGTTGTTAAACAGTATCAACCTCAGGAGTGCATTACCAGTGACTGATCTCCGGTTAGATTTCATGTGAGTGATTGTAAACCTGTGATCCCTGCAGCTCAGCCAATTTTCAGTGCAGTCCGCTGCACTGTCTGTTTACACAGTCTATACTGTATCAGTTTGTCTGTGGGAATGTTGTGGGAGCCGCTGTTGAAGGTCTTGTTAAATCAAGGCTAATATCTATTGTTTTCCAATCAGTGCTATAGAGTAGTGTGCAAGAGATGTAAAGTTTTTTCAAGAGTATGGTTAGAATTACTAAGAAAAAGTAAAGAATTTTGACAAACATTAATTAACAAAAGCAGATATAAGATATTGATTGTTTCTTATGTGTTATGTATAAAACACTTCAGTAGACAGATTTCTTAAAATTTAACAAAATTAATTTAAATTTGAGAGGAGGGCATGGAACTTAGGTTTTCTTCCTCTCCATCCTGATAGCTTGTCAGTTGGAATTTTTCAAGTGTGTAACTCATTTTGCCAGATAAGATTTTCTGTGTCTGCCTCAGTAAAGTTTCAGCTGTGTTGATAGCTATTTCAGTCATTTGAAAAGTTTGCTAGATGTGTGTCTTTGGACAAAATCATTTCCTTTGAGTTTTACCTTTGTAATTTGGATTCTTGAAGTCCTATGGGGAGTCTTCTTTCTCACTCAGATTTCTCAGTGTTGTATTTATAGCAGGTTATTTTATTCTTACTTGATTATTGTGTATGTTTAAACTTGCTGAACTTCTTTTCTTCTTTCTTTCTTTTTTTTTTTTTTTTTTTTTTCTTTTCCTCTTTTTGGTAATAAGAAAATTTGTCTCAAACCTGTCTTTGATAACCAGAGTTGAGGTTTTATCTTCCTTGTTCTATATAGTTCCATTTATGCTCATGCTTCACTGCTGATTTTATCATACCCATCCTGTAGTCTACTTTGCAGCACTGCATTGTAGAATTATCCAGGACTTTATATTAGACATTCCTATCTTTTCCTTACCATGTTCTCATCTTTGTACCTTCTTCCAGGATAATCAGTTTCCTAGTTGAGAATTTTTAAACCAATAAGGAAGTAGCAAAAGCTAGTTTTCAATTACCCATTTTCTGAGAGACATTAAAATCCCCTCTGGTTTTGTTTGCCTTCCCTCCTTAAGACTGTGAGCATCTTTGGACAGTGAAATCACATTCCTCTACTCTCAGACAGTTTTGCAAATCCGTGGCAAGCTATCAAAGATATAGCACGCATTTTTAGGCTTTATTCAACAATGACTGTTCCGTAACTCCCACTGTGTTCAGGACATGTTTTCTGAAATAAGTTTTAGGTTTCAGGTAATTGTAATTAGCAGTGACCCTAATTGTTAACTATGTGGGAGATTGAAGCTTGAGTGTAAATACCGCACAGATCTTTTCACTAAATTTTAACTTTGATAAAGCCAGTTAATTAAACTTGCTCTTAAGAATTAATTACGTATGTGCTAGAAACGTGATGGTTCTTGTATCTTTAAAAAATCTCAAAAACAAAAAAACACTTTGGCAGGGTTGAG
>JAOEHX010034601.1:0-10439 GCA_025448015.1 Bolborhynchus lineola | reverse complement strand
TAAAACAGCAGTCAGTGGAGTGTTGCATTCAAGTAGTAATACAAGAGGTAAGTCCCCAAACCAGACACATGGATGTTAACAAACACAAGCAAATATCTAAACACCCTCTGCTACACGCATTACCCTGTCCAACAAATGCAGAAGAGATTTCTTGAATTCTCCTTTCCAAGAAGAAGACCTCCCCAGAAGCAGTGTAGTAGCAAATGCCAATTGGTGTATTGATAAGGGATGGTGAGGAAATTCTGTATGCTTTCTGTGATTCTGAAAAGTTCATGCAGAGGGAACCCAAACCCCTTTTCTTTCACCTTTGGAATTGCCACAGTCAAATGACAGTACATGGTATAAAAGCCTTTTTGGATACAGTCTGAACATACAGATTTATTTACAGGGACACCTCATAGTGATGCCCAGTGTGTGGCCGCCATGAGCAGGGACATCCCCCTCTGCTTTCCTAACCTGGTCCCTAGCTTCCCGGACAGCATCCCTGTATTCTTCCCAGGCTGCCTGTCTTTACTTTCACCTTTTATAAGTCTCTTTTTTCCTTTGAATTTTCCTTCAGCAGCTCCTTGTCCATCCAAGGAGGTCTCCTGGCCCTCCTGCCGCACTTCCTTCTAGTTGGGATGCAACACTCCTGAGCTTGTAGTAGCCGATGCTTGAATATCAACCAACAGCCTTGGGCCCCCCTGCCCCCTAGGGCTGTATCCCATGGAAACTTACTGAGAAAGTTCCTGAAGAGGCCAAAGTCTGCTCTCTTGAAGCCCAGGGCAGTGAGCTTGCTGCACCCCCTTCTCACTGTCCTGAGGATCTCGAATTTGACCATCTCATGATCTCTGCAACCAAGGCTGCCCTGGGGCACCACATTTCCAACCAGCCCTTCCCTGTTGGTGAGCACGAGGTTAAGCATCCAACAGCAGATCAGGAGTGTCACATCACAGTCAGAGTGAATGGCACAGTCTGTGCTCAGGGGAAGGCCAGGGCTGGAGAGCAGAAAGCACAATACATCACTGCACAAGGGTAGCTGCATAAACTAATTGCTCACCTTTCAACTGAACTGAGTATTGGGCAACATTTTCCATCTCAACTTACTGCGTCTTGAGCTCACACCTGAAAGTGCCCAGCACTGCAGTGAACATCCCTACTTTTCTTATAACCCTTCAAACATAGCTGTTGAATGCTTTTGGGCACAGCAGACAATAGAGCTGAGGCATCCTGGAGCTCGGTGCATCCCAGATGCCACAGGATTTATTCAGGATCTGTACAAATGCCAAACCTTGTGAAAGGAAGTGCTGCTGCATCAGTAGTTGAGCAGTCAGCTGATGTGTTTCCATGACCTCCACGCTGGGACACCGAGATACTCTGCAACACCTTGTCTGCAATACCTGAGAAGCCCTAAGCACAATTGTGTATCCAAAGTGGTCTAACAGTGAGCAGAGTATCTGAGCCCAGAAGGAAGTTAGGGCTGTAAAAGCCACACTGCGGCTGATAGCTGAGCTAGTCACACACAGAGGAGATGTGCAAGTATCATGTAGAAGTGCCCAAATAAAGTGATCCAGTGTGTGAGCTGAAAGGCTCTTTCTCTCAGCAGGATGTGCAAGTGGTCATAAACATGTGCCAAATCTCCCCTCTCATGTCAGAGGTGCTATCTGAGCTCCTTAAACCACAGCAATAGAGAAAATCCCAGATCTTATCATTTGCAACTGATAGAGCAAGGTGACTGCATGATAGTGTGTATTGGTGACAGAAATGTAGTCACCAGCCACTTACAATGTGCCCCTTGGCACATGCCAGAAGTTCTACTGCAAATAAAAAGCAGGCATTGTGTAAAATTAGGAGGTGCTTTCTCTTATGCCTCCATGCTAGGAAGAAGATGAGATCAAAGATTGAAAAGCAAGCCCTTTAAACGTGAAGCAATGAAAGTGATGCCAGCTCACAGCTGAACAGGTTTGATTGTCCCATCACTCTCCTCTATATCATCCCATGTAATAACCGAATAGAAATCTGAAGGACAAGTTCATGTTGGAGGGCTTGCATGATAAGCAGGAGTGAAAACTGCCCACTGCCTGACTCAGCCTCAGCCTGGTCCAGGGGCATCAGCTATTTAGTACCCCAGCTTCTCTTCTGTAAGATGGCAAAAAGCAGAAGGTTCATTAGTGAATTCTTAATGCCCTGAGCAGTTGAAGCCCTGTTCGAATACCGGCCATTATAGCTGTGCCCAAATTGCTGGAGCTGTCAGAGCTGCACAGGGCTGTGGTAAGCCTGCAAGACATGTTTATGTTTTCACACAGTTCTTTGTTATGACCTGAACCCTGCGCTTGACATATGCTTGCAGAAAAGCACAAGGAGAGCATTATCAACACAGGCTGGTCTTGGGCCAGCAAGGAACTGTTTCTGCTGACTAACATAATGGCCACAGCAAGCTGTACTACAGAGCGCAGTGTGGGAGAGGGACAGTGAGGGACCACAGGCCTCACCTGCTGAGATGGCTTAGAGAAGGACTAGCAAGGCTGCGTGTGCAGTGAGCTTGTTGTGCACCTGAGGTTTTCTGCTCTGCAGAAGCAGTGCAAAAGCCCTTCTGAGCACAAAGGAACCACAACCTGCTGCCAGAATGTCCTTGCAAGTCCGTTTCTCATTATGGTGATAAGAGGCAATTCAGAGCGGCAAACAGAAACATAACACCTTAAGTGTCCCTGCGGCAGCCTGACTTCTGTATCTTTACCACAAATACCACACTCTTTATCTTGAGGCATGAAAGCAGCCTAAGAGAAGGTAGCTGAAGGGAGCATGTTATTAATGAATATAATTGCTCTTAGTGTGATTGTTCCTGCCACCAGTGTGGTGCCCTCAGGTCCGAGTGTTAGAGTTTGCCATTGAGTAACCAGCTTTGAAAGAACAGCCCATCTCTGCCTCCAGCTATGTGCTCTAAGACTATCTGCTAACTTGCCATGATCATAATGGTGAGATTTACCAGCAAAGAATCAAGAAAACAACAGTCATCCTCTCAAGGATGGATCCCTCCTGGTTCACCTAATTCTGAACAAGTCTAAAAGTTGCAAAGCCTCAGTGTGCACTTTTTATTTCTGTATGAGCAGAAAACTTCCTAGAAACTCTCCTCTATTTCCTGTTTTGGCTAAGACAGAAATAGACTTGTGTGTTTCTGCATACAACTACTTCATTTCCAAAATAGCCTCTGCAAGGGAGGAACATAGAGCACTGAGAAAAGTCTGGTTTTCATTTTAGCCAGTTAATTTTAGGCATTAGGAACTGTAGTTTCCTCATCCAGTGCGGACACTCATACATGCCAAGTTTCTTCTTAATGGCTTTCCTGAAACCTTGAACTTGTTTCCTTTATGAAAGAGATTTGAGTCCAAAAGCTGTTAGCATTTAGTCACTGACTGCCACTACTTTCGTAAGACTCTCTACAGCGCTTGCACTACGGGCATTTCAGTGTATGAGAGCAACAAAGAAATCCTTAGGGATGTCACAGACTGCTTGTGAAATCAAGTTCTTTCCTGGAAGTCAGGGACATTTGGGCAAATGTCATCTCAGCTGCCACCCTTAAGCCAGATGAGAACACAGCTACACCTTAAATGTGAACCACCCACAAGGTTGCACACCATGAGCTGACCTTTGTGGTTTCTCACAAGACTTGTCTAAGAGTCATAAAAAAATTATATGTAGAGAAAGAGCACCCAAAAACCAAAGCTCTCCTTCTCTTCTTTCATACAGGAGCAGAGTAAGAAATTCTGCCATATGAGGATGCAATGATTACTCCTGTTGGAAAAGCATTGTACAAGTAGCCCCAGAGTCAGGTTTTACAACTTGTATGAGAGAAGGCTGCATAGATTAGCCCTTCTTGTCTTAGTAGTGGGCGATAGTGGCTCCTGAACCCCAGAGCTCAGCCAGATTCCTTGAGGAGACTAACTTGTAGTTTTCCACTCTGTTAGAAGCAGATGGACCAAACAGAGAGCTCCTAATTGCTGTTACTAATCCACAGAAAGAGTGAGAGAGCATCTTCCCCTTGGCATCTGCAATGTTCGGAAATTATTCTCATCACAGGCAGAAGCACAAGGGTATAGCAGACCATTTGTGACACCTGAAGTGGGCATCTTCTCCGGGGACATAGACATGATCTCTGGAGAGAGTTTCAGAAACATGCCAGCCAGCTGCTGCAGTCAAATACCACCCAAAAGCAAAGGTTGTGAGGTAGCAGCACAGGAAGGAATCGTCACCACCCAGAGCGTTCATTCAGCCCTACTAGAAATTTATTTACACACAGTAGAGTTCCCTCCTGTCCTCGAGATAATTGCTTGTACAAGATAGATGAAGACAACCCTTTAAAATGTTAATTTTAGGACAAAGTGGTTTATTCACCCTGTTCAGCATTTAGGCTGGTTGCTTTATTTCACTTTCTTGGATGAAAACTGTGATCTTCCTATTAAGCCTAAATGTTGTAGACAAGGTAGGATACTCTGTCTATTATGAGACAGTTGTAAGATCATTAATTTACTATCAGTGATATAACAAAAAGTAAGTTAAAACCTGTTAAGATTTCAAGTGGCGTTTGGAAGATTTCTTTCATGCTGCTCACAGCCAATACTTCATTACTGAAGCATTCCAAATACTGTTAAAACCATGCACGACAATACAAATACTCTTTAATTCAGATGTCAGGCAGCAGCAGAGTTCATTAACTAGAGCAGAAGAGTATTAACCAGAGATGCCAGGCTAAAAAAGTGGCACCAAGAAGGCATTTTCAGCACTCGAGAGGTCTAAACTGTGTGGAAGCCAAATCTGTCTACCAGAAAAACCCTGCTTGTTTTCAACTTGACTGTAAGCAGACTTCGAATTGTGAGCTGAGTGCTACCAAACATTCAGATACTAAATGCCTTGGGAAACAAGTGCTCACAAATGTTGAATGCAAATGGGTTTTTCACTAACACAGGGGCTTTGAGAAGTCACCAGTCAGCAGCTCACCTTCACCAGAACCAGCAGCGACAGACATAGCTTGGTCATATCCTCCAAGTAAATCTCCTGTGTAAGTTGTTGGATGGAATAATGATCACAAGGAGCAACCAGTGACAGATGGGCGGAAGAAACTAACCCCAGGCAATAATACCAATGTAGGTGTGAGAAATGAGTCATGCAGCATTTACAGCTGCTGGAAGCACATGTTTGTTTGCAGCACAGTCACTAGAAGTAATCCAGTGTCCTACTGCATATCACAAAGCACAACAAGAGGAGGACATACTTCTACTCCATACACTGCCTTCCTGGAAAATGTTTGCACCTGAACTTGGCTTATCAATGTCCTTGCCATCTGAGTTCAATCGTGTACATGTCAGATACTCCTTAGTCAAAGGGTTAAAGTGCTTTCCTCAGCTCAATGTTACTGAGTCTGTGTACTCCACCAGCAGTGATCTGCATATGTCAGTTGGTCACTCCAGGTTTGCAAATAATGGAAGACTATTTCTGATGAGCCCTCCCCTTCCCAAGAGCTCAGCAAAGGCTGTTCCATGCAGACCCAGGCTCCTCAGTCACTTCTGCAGCCTCTTGTACCTTGTCTGTTACTCTCTCTCTGCTTCTGACACACGGACCTTTCTCAGCTGCCTCGGCTTCCTCCGTCCCTGTTCGGTAAACTCTGATGGCAGAGCTGTAGTTCTGCTCCCCGGCCTGAGGCTGCTCTGCTTCCAGCAGGAATTTCTGTCATTTATCCCAAGAAATGGAGTGAGACCTCACTAATACCCTGATACCATTCTCCCTGCTCTGGTTCCTGGCCCAGTCTCAGAGCCTTATAATGCCTTTCCCTCTCCGGTGCAGGGACAGGAGACAGAAAAACAACAAAGGCAACAGGATATCCCGGAGTAACTCTGTTGTCAGTTGTGGAGATGAGCGATTTGGTTTGCCAGCCTCCAGGCTGCATTTTAGGACCCCTCCAACCCTCTTAAACAGCCAAATATCCAACCCCTTACTCCGATATTTTGATAGGCTGGGAATACTGGGGCTCTTCAGCTTGGAGAAGCTCTATGGAGACATCAGAGGAGCTTCCAGTGTCTGAACAGGGCCTATAAGGATACTGCAGAGGGGCTCTTCCTCAGGGACTGTAGTGGTAGGACAAGGGGTGATGGGTTTAAACAGGGGAAGTTCAGGTTGGAGGTAAGGAAGATGGTTTTTACTGTGAAGGTGGTGAGGCCCTGGCACAGGTTGCTCAAAGAAGTGATGAATGCTCCATCCCTGGGAGCATTCGAAGCCAGGTTGGACAAAATCTTGAGCAACATGGCCCAGTGTGATGCATCCCTGCCCGTGGCAGGGGGTTGGAACTGGGTGATCTTAAGGTCCTTTCCAACCCTAACCATCCTATGATTCTGTGACACTCTTGAGCTAATCTCCCCAGCAATTCTCTTCAAGCAGCTCATTCACCACTGCTTGGGTTGATTGTGGGGCTGATTCTCTATTCCCCTACACAGCTACAACTCTGGCCGTGTCTCACTCAATGTAATTTTCCTCTGCTAGGTTTTATTTGTAAAAGCCAAAGCAATTACCTCCACTGCTGTTTCCTTTCACAGCTTTGCCTTTTTAATCATTGTGGTCACGTTTGTGCAGTAGCATTGCTGCAGAAAGCTGATCTCTCGTGCCAGTTTGCGCATGTTGAGCCTCTGTACGTTGTCTCTCTGGGAGTCCTGCTTTTCTCAGCTACACCTGCACCTTTTCTCACAAATAAGAATGGATAAGAAGTAATTACTTCTGATTCGGGCACTTTAGTTCCTAGACTGGTATCTAATGTTAGATCATCTTCCCCAGCTCAACATCCACATCTGAGCTGGGGCTGTTCCAGACAGAATTGCTCTAAATGCTTCAGGGGACTTTTGGGCTTGGTCTTGCTTTCCCTGTGCTCAGTGTCCCTCAGGGTCTGCTCTGGACCAGTTCCCTCTGAGTCAGGGCCTTCCAAGTGACCCCAGTGCAGATGCTGTTGTTGCCCCCGGGATCTCTGGTATTTTTTCAGTGCTTAGTTTTAAAACAAAAAGAAAACAAACCCCAAACCACCCAAAACCACACACAGATTTGCTGAATAAAGGGAGAAATCTGTTGTCTATTGAGGTACTGCATTGCAGCATTTTGAAACAAGCCTTTGAGTAACTCTATTTAAAAAAACCCACAGCAACCAAACAAAACACTAAGAGAAACAGTCCCTTCAATAACTTGTGTTCATTTGCAAGATACGTGAAAGTCTTTAATACACATATAAAAACATAGAGCAACCCTACAAAGCCCCAGTCATAAACTTAATTTCATTCAGGTACAGCTATGTGAAGACTGCAGGGTCTGCAAGCAGCAGACACCTCTTATAAAGTAACTTCCCCCCCACCCCATCAGCCACCCACATGAACAGATTTCTCCTTTGTGTCTGTTGCACAGCGTTTCAGGAATAAGATCTGGAAGGAAATGGGCCCTCCCAAGTGGCAGCGTTGGCTCAGCAAGCTGGAATCCCAGCAGAGCTCACCTCAAAGAGGGAGCATCCCCTGTGCCTGGCTCGGCTCCAGCTCTCATCAATGCCAAACCAGCCCTAATCCCTAAAAAACTAAACAAATACATCAGTAAAGAAAAATTCCAGTGTCAGCCTGTTCCCAGAAGTCACACACCAACCCCTCGATCCTGTCTTGGAACTGGGCGATCTGATGCTCCTCTGGGCATGCAAATTATTGACACTGCAGCAGACACAGCTTTGCAACACCGAACACCCCAGCGAAAGCTGTAGTCTTTGCTTAGCAAGAGGGGAGTTAAGCTCATCACAGCAACCTGTCCTAAGCCATTACTAAACCAAACTTAGTTCCCACCTGACTGATGTTTGTGACAAATTCCTTTGTAAGAGATTTGGATCTGACTTACCCACACCCAGCTTGGAATGCAGGCATTGGCTTTATCTCAGATCAGTTCACCTTGTACTGTACAGTGTAGGCTCACTGACCTGGAGAAACGCATTCGGCTGTGTAGTCCTAAACAATCCAGAGTTTGAGACAACACCAGCACATCTCAGATATTTCTGCTGTCCCAAAATGCCACCACACCCCAAGTTTGGTCCTTTTGCGTGACAACCACACCAAGACCCCCAACAATCATACCAGTATCTCTGACAAAGGCCGTAATTTGAAATCCAGACTTGACTGCGTTTTTCTGGTGCCATGATGTTCTCTGCATGAGTATCTCCCAGACATGCAGCACCTCGCTTCTAACATGCCCTGCCACAACGTTTCTGAAGTCCCTTCAGAACAGATTTCTTTGCTGTAACTTTTGAGTAATTTTCACTACTTGAGCTCTTCAGCAGACCCATGAGGATTCGTAAGACAACTACAGTCCGTGCATATGTGGATCCATTGCATATTACAGTCTTTCTGAGCAGTTACCAAAGTTCAGAGCCAGACTTCTCCATCATCTATCCCACCTTCCCTGAAAAGGTCATTGATCAATCAGAGAAACGAGTCCATATGTTGCCTGCAGCCAAAAGTATAGTCAAAAATATACTGCATTCCATCCTAAATTGCAAACACGTGTGCAGGGTACCTGCATTTCAGTACATTTTATATACATTAACAAAAGAACCCCGAAATTACAAGTGATCAAAAACCAGAAAATGCTTTGGAAAGGAGGCAGGTTTTTCTTTCCTCTGAAGAAGGTAAGTGATAGTATTTTCAGTTCAGCTACCACATCAGGTTGCTAAGGCAGCTCTGAGGGAGACCTGTAAAGGAATGGTTGATCCATGCACGGTCCCATCTTGCAGAAACTTAACTGTCGATGGAGTAAGCGTTGGTTGTCTGCAAGGTGTGTTGTCTAACACTGTAAGACATGTCTTCATATACTGTATTTAGGGGTTTGTTCTGAAAATATTTCTTCATCTGCAAAACAAACCAAAGAGCCATTCAGCACCGAACTTGAAAAGACTCTGACCAAGGAGTCAGTTTACAAACACATGGCTGTGTTATTGACTGTGAGGCTTACTTGAGGCTTGGAATCAAAAGGCAAGCAATATCTCATTTGCTAAGAATCACAGAAACATAAGAAGACATAGTCTTTACTGCCAAGAGCGTAACAGCTAGGAGATATCAAACAAAGGTAAAGAGGAGAAAATAGAAAGCCATGATTCTTAAGGTTTATCAAATGTTTGCTTGGTTGTCACTGTTTACAAAGAATACCAAAAGCACCTATTCATTCCATCTGGATTCAGTTTTGCTTTGGCACTGGACCTACTTACATCAACACGGTACAAGGTGCAGCACATCAGCACAGAAAACAGGAGCGTGACCACGGCAATAAGAACATAGACGAGCCAGGAACTTTCCTTGCAGTCTGTCTGCTCACCTTCTGCATGTAAAATTATATCAGTATTATAAATATGAAGAGGTAGAATTCTATTTTTATTATGAATAAAATATTATTCACTGGTCAGCAATAAATCAGTTATCAATAGCACGCTACAGAGCCACATTCGTCGTCTCATTATTTTTCCCTACTGCTATTCTCCATGCTTTTCTAGAGATGGCATGGGGTGAGGGCAGTGAGAAGCACTCTACAAAGGTGGTAGCTTTCGTAGCACTGATGAGAAGTAGAACCACACATTTGTAATGGAAACAGAAAATGTTTTACTGCTGTATTACAGCAACACTGAAGGTTTGGCCGGAAGTATATTGGAATTACAGCAAACAGCTAGGTTTGCAAGCAAAATAACAGGAGGAGGCAGCTACTGTGATCTGAAGTATGTACACTGAGCAGAATAGTCCTGATGGAAAGGGTTAAAAGTTCTCTAAAACCTCAATGAATTCATATCTGAATAACGTAATACTGGTAATCACAATGCTTCTTTGATGTGCAGATGCTGCTTTCCCCAACCCACAAAGTCATTGCACCAGCTATGGCCCACCAGCACAGAGTGAGAGTACAGCCTTCTTTGCAGGCTGAAGACAAATCTTTTGCAACTCTTAGGGCTTATGTAAACCGTATTTTAATTACCCAAAGATCTCATCACAGCTCAGTGCACAGGGTTAAATTACACTGGTAAGGTCAAAACCAAGCACTATATTGCTGGGGTTGTCTTTGTTTAGCAAATGTTTACACCACTATCCTGCAGAAAAAAAAAAACCACTTCTCTCCTTGGATCATGCTCCCAGTGTGCTCAGTGTATAGTAAGGGTGTGAGAGATCATCTCTGCTGTTATCTGTGGTACTTTAAGTAAGTGCCTGAGGACTTATTCCATACTCCTTAGCATGAGCTATTTTTACACACAAAGAGTCACTACAGGGAATGGTTTCTAAAAGACATTTGTGTCACATGAAGGTCAAAGAACTGATGCTAAAAATACCAATTAATTCCCTAAAATAGTTGGATTATTCATGGATACAATGAAATGTTTGTTACCTGATTCTGAACTTGGTTTATTTTTAAGATTCAGG
>JAOEHX010034598.1:0-29952 GCA_025448015.1 Bolborhynchus lineola | reverse complement strand
TACTACTAGCAATTTGGGTGGAATTGCTTTTTTAATGATGTAGTTGTCTCTGGCCTAAATGTTGCTGTTAGACTTTAACAGCGGAAGTAATTGTCTGCAGGTACACACAACATAGGCAATTGCTTTAGAATAAAGACCAAAAAGAAAGAAACCAGTAAAATAAGTAGGAAGTTTGTTCATAAATGTAATTTCCAAATCATCATCATGATGCACTTCCCTTTAACTGTGGAGAGCTGACCTTGAGATAACTTTTTTCCAAATAAAGATGAGATATGTTAATGCACTTATAGGATGCCTGAGTTATTCCAGTGCAACTAGGAGCTAAACTTTGGTTATATTTTTTTTACATACCTGTCTTTTAAGAAGTGCTAACGATATTTATTTTTCTTAGCCTTTTGTTTTTGTTGGCACTTTTTTGTGGTGTGGGGAGTGTAACCCTAAGGAAAAGAAAGTGTCACTGTGCAGAGAAAGGGAACATAAAGCTAGTACTGTTTGATTTGAGTAAAGATCAAGAAGGAGGCAAATAGCTGATTAAATAAACATCTATAATGCCAATAGAATGTTTTGTAATCTTTTCTTGACAGAATGCTGTGTTCTTGACAGAATGCTACAACATTCTGAAGAACGTTCTTATCATATATAGTTTTTCTTTTCTTTATGGTTTCCTGTAGAAGCAGCAGAAGTGAAGGCAGTGAAGTTATATAATATACTAAATGAAAGTTTGGAAGTGAGTTGCAGTGGGATTTTTATTTTCCGCCTGCTTTTCCTACTTTATTAAGTTGGAAAGAAAAGGGATCTTTCAGAGTAACATGAAGGCATCTTTCTGGACTGCAGCATGGCCTTGCTTATTTTGTGCATTGTTGACTAGAGCTTCCTTCCGCTGGAGCTAAGAGCTCTGCAGCCCATGTATTGTGTTACATAGAGCTCTTCCTGTTGATTGTGTTCTAATGCCCTTTGTTTATTCTGTTAAGATGTTTCATAGAGACCTACGTGTTCAGATTTTTCCCCTTTCTTTTTTGGAGGCTTACTAAACAGAGCTATTCCATGATGATTCAGACCTAGTAGAACAATTTACTGGTTTATACGTAGTTTTCTGTGACAAATCTTAAACATAAAAATTTATTATGGGAACAGATAGTACCTACATACTAAAGAATAAAACGATGCAGTTAGTTTTAGTTATGACTTTCTAGTTCCGTGTTCTCATATCGCATGAAAAGACCTCGTCTGTGTGCTGATGAATGTCATTTTGACAAAGTCTTTACAGGATATCATAGCGACTTGGATGGATAGACTCTTTGTTGCAAACTGTAGTCAAGACTGACCTGGTGCAACTACCTTCCTTCCTTGTCAGTTCAGAGGAAGTGGCAAATTTGTGTTTTTTGAATTCATGTTTGTGTTCACTGCAGTTACAGTTAACCAGTAGATGGTGCTGATCTCAGTCCAAGTTTTGTAAAGCACTTTGGGACAGCTGTAATTTGTGCAGACCGGCTGTTCTTCACGGTGATGAATTTTACGAAGGTTATTTTTGAACAGGGGTAAATCAGACTGGTCCAGTGTCTGTTAGGAGGCAGCAATTGCTGAGAGTGTTTCAAATATCTTTCTTCTGAGTAGGTTTTCTTATGGCTTTTGGTTTCTGGCTTTGCATTGATGGAAGAGCTTAATTCTAGAGTTCATCTTTCAAGGATGGGAGCTGGGGTCAATTTTTTGTGTACTTTCCATCACAGAAGTAGTGCTAGCAAGGATTATTTGTTGTCAGGAGTTTGTCCAGGAGGCCTCCTGGATTAGAAGAATAACAGTGTTGGATTGGGAAATGAGTTCTAGATTTAGTACAGTGAATTCTCTAAAGTAGATTATTTTTTGTTTTCTGAATGCTATTGAACTTGAAAGAGCCCATAAGGAAAGGGTGAATGTTAGCCGCAGTTAACTATAGTGATCGTATTTTAGACTCTGTGTGAAGCTTTCATGCTAGCTTGAGTTCTGTAATCTAGAATCAAACTGTACTTGGGAATGCTCTTTGTATCTGTTTAGGCATGTGTTTGGGGAATACCAAAATTCTTTATGGTAGGAGGTTTGAAGCATAGGTTGGCTGTTCCATGCCTGTGGACAATGGGATTGTAAGAGAAGTGCGTCCTTAAAGTAGCATCTTTCATAGGACAGATAAGAAAGGATCTAAGGAGAGGAGGGATAAAAAAAGGATTACTTTATGCACAGATTTGAATCAAATCTGGCCTCAAAAGGATGGGTGACAAAACCAGTCTACAGATTAACTTGTTAGGTATTGCAGATCATAGGCCTCATTTCCTCTTGGTTGCAGTGTCACAGGTCATTCTTTAACTGCTTTCTGGCTGCTGCAAGCTTTCTTTTTTTTACTGGCTTATGTTAAGTTGATGTTGTGTGTTTTGGCATCTTGGTAATGCTTATTTTCTCCCAGTGGGTGTAAATGCAATGGTTGTGTTGTTTGCTGTTACAATACAGGATGTGCTATCTCCTAAGTAATGGTAGCACAGTGGTATAAGCCAGGTGTTTCCCGGAAGTCAGGAGGTACAGGACACTAAGGCCATATTAATAGGGAAAATTATAGCTGTTAGAGCTAGAAAACTGCACGTAAACTGATTACATTGCCAGAGAAATGTGTGATAGTTGCTTTCCCATTGTTCATTCTTGGTTTCTGTCCTAATATCTGTACGTCTTCAGTCTTGTTACCTTTCACCAGCTAAGAGGAAAGTAGGTAAAGTCAACAAGAGCATAAACACTATTGTCCTTTTTCAACACATTTATCTATTTAGATAAAATGTGGTTCTTGGAGACTTGAGCAGCACTAAGGTCAAAACTCAGTATTAATACATGTTTTGCTGCATTGTCTTCTGTGGTATCTCCTAGAAATGTTGCAGATATAATTGTGTACGTATGTATATTCCGCTATGGATTTATTCCTCCTAGATTCAAAGGCTTGCTCAACCATGGAAAATCAAATTCCCTCCAAGATCTCTTCCATCATTCGTGTTACTTTCTTTCATTATCCTCATTATAGCCATGCAGCCCAGGGTTGAACTTTGCTGTCTTTCGCAGTATTTGCCATCATTTTATGTGTTCGTTTTCCAGATTACTAATTCTAGTATTTGTGTTGTGTTCTCTGATATGTTTCCTCCTTAAATTTCTCCAGTTGAATTTGCTCTTTCTCAGCAACAGAAATACTATTTTTCAAGCTAGGTTTTCTGCTCAGTTTTTCCTCAAGTAGTTTAAGATATGTCCATGACACACAGTCAGCTGCCTAATCTTATCTTCATCAGCGCATTCATTTCCCTTCTCCAGCAGCACTTAATATAAAGTGTCTTTAATATTAATGTTGTTTGCAGGTGTCTCCATGCTCTGGAATATCTTAAAGCAATCTTCTTAGTAATGCATTGTGTTTTCTTTTTCTGGTCACAACTCTTTGTATCTGATTCATCTGTGTTCAAATTTTATGTTCCTTTACATCTTTATAGGGCATATTTTAAATTGCCTTGAACTAAGCAGGAATTATTTTTCTTTGCCAATGGAGTAGGAGTCTGTAAGGTAACAAAAATAGTTTAATAAATCATGTGATGCTTGCATGCATGACTTACTAATGTATTTGTATGTAATTCAAGCAGACTAGAATACCAGAATTTTCATAGGTAACTATAGTACCTTAGTTCTAGGTCAGGGCTGTAAATCAAGAGGATATCCTGGATATGTCATTTGTCAGTTGGTTTAAAAACAGTTCCTCATCCTGTACCCCCCAAAACCAGAAAAAAATATCAATCTTCTGTTCCTGCCTGTGTTTTCTCATCTCTGAGGGCTTTTTTTCTGAGCTTGCCCTTGAACTTTTTATCCAGTGGTCATAGTAACACTTTAAAGTAGCTCTAGGCATGAATAGACACTCAGTGGTTGCTGTCAGAGTATTTTTTTGCATTATCAAAATACTTTCAGTACTAGATACAATGCTAGAAGTTGAATTTTTGTAACAACTGTTTTAATAAAAGTATGATTCTCCTCCTGTTCTTAACTTTTCATAATTATTTCTTTATTATTTTAAAGCTGATCTATGATGCTTCTCTTTCTGTTCCCTCTCCTCTGTATCACAGCTTCAAAACAATTATTCAGTACATTGACAACCAGTTTGAAAGATACCTTCATGATGAGAGCGGTCTAAACAGGCGCCACATTATAGACAACAGAGTCCATTGCTGTTTTTACTTCATCTCTCCCTTTGGGCATGGGTAAGAAAAAGCTCCTGAGCTCTTGTATTTTAGGGCATTATATCTTGTTCATATGTTCATTCATTACTTGAACTGGAAACTTTACTGTAATGTTAATTGAGTTACTTCCCACACTATCAGTTAGCCAGTGCAATTAAAATGGTCTCTGGGGATTAATGCTCTCCTCTGCTTTGTCCCCTTTTTGGCATTCGGTATTGTTTTGAAGCACTCAGTATTACATAGTTTATCATCCAGAAACATAAGAGTTTGTGATACCCTATTTATCTTACAGTGATAATTTTAATTTGAATTCAACCTTTACACAACCAAACTGATAAGTAAGTGCTCTTACTTAATTTATTCTGGAAATACTATTTATTTATAAATACTGTTTATTTTATTTATACTATTACTTGAAATAATTTTTAGTACATTTTGTTTGTTAAAAAATAAAAATAAAATGAATAAACTCAAGCAAACCCCCACAAACCCCTCACCCCTCTTTTTTTATCCAGGCTGAAACCACTAGATGTAGAATTCATGAAGGCTCTTCATGGAAAAGTCAACATTGTCCCTGTGATTGCCAAGGCTGACACACTGACGCTGAAGGAGAGAGAAAGGCTGAAGAGAAGAGTAGGTCTAACACTTGGTCATGGGAGCAGTGCAACCCATAAAATGTTAAAGCCAAATATAAAGTAAATTCAAACTGAAGAGGGGTGAGTGGTATTGGCCAAACACCTAAGCTGCAGCAAGTGTGAGGTGGAAAATCTTCACTGCTGGGTGATGTGCTTTACTAGTGACACTTGCTAAGAACCTGACCATTCTTGGCTTCATTTGTCTTGGCAAGCAGTGTACCCCAATAGAGCAGGTTTTGAGCAAAGCTGTTTAATGAGGGTTCAGGTCATCCTGAAGTGCATGTAATGAAGATGTTTCAGACTAGCTATTGTTTAGTCCAGTCCACTGGACTCCCGTTAGTCATGGGAGTGCATTAGATATGTTCCGAGATAATTAGTTTCATCCAAAAGAAACTTGGTTTGTGTGCTCTGTCTGTGCTGTGTGGTTTGTAGCAAAATATGGTTAAGTTGAGGTGATTGGAAACTTGCTTCATAAATGCACCCATGACACAAAATAAAACTGTAATGGAAAGGCAGGACGGTTGGACTAATATATTAGCAGGATGCTTTTTGTAGCTCCGTTGTTACAGATAAATTTATGGCTTGTATACGTTTTTCCTACTAAGTTGTCTGTTCATGTGGAATACAAGGACATACTCTGGATTGCACTGGGGAAAGTCTTTCCAGACAGTGGTACTAAAATTGATCTTTTTGCAATGGAAGGTTTACTTGCTGTCTTGAAGGGTTTTTTTTTGTCAAACCTTTCCAAGGCAGCCCAACCTCTGCTAAACAAGCCATTGTACTGAATTCTCCAGAAATAAATTACAAATCTGTGGCTTTACATGTTTTTTACCTTAAATCTAATTCCTGTTTAATCTCATTATAGAATAATTTATCTAAAGAATGTAAATATTTAATCTTCCCTTGTTTATCCTCTTTGATTCAGCATGACTTCATGCACCTTGTTAAACAAAGTCATGGGGAGACTCTTATTATGCTGAGAGGTGGCTTAGTAAAATTTGAGACCACAAGTGAGGTTCTGTTGCCTCCAGCCCAGTACATTCATTTGTAAAGTCTTAACAGATACAAAGCCTGTGAATTTTTACAAATTTAATAACTTATGCCTTGAGTAGTATAGTATTATTCTAAAATGCAGCCTATACTTTGCTCCAGACAATGCAAACTTTTTTCATTATAAGATGATAGCTTTTATATTACATCTTTGTATGATTTTATACTACCACTTTTTGATTTGTCACTGAGGGTGTGACAGATGTTTTAATTATGATCCTCTGGCTTTCAGTAGTCCTTTAGAATGGCTATTGGACCATTATTCAAATGGCTTTTGTGTGAGGGAGTACAGCTGTATTTAACTGGGAAAACGGTATAGTTAAAATTGTGCTTACAGACCAGCACTTAGCTAATCTCAACCTAAATTCAGAGGACTTGTTTGGGTTTTTTTTGGTTGGACCAGTGTCACAGAGGTGTGACTGTGGTTTGTGCAAGCATGTAAACAACTGCAGTTTGCAAGGTGAGGTACTGCTGGCATTGCTGTTGTGTTTATATAAAGCTCAGTGACGTAAAGAAAACTTGCCTGAGAAATGGAATAAATCCTCTGTATCTGAGGAAGTTTAAAGTGAGGGCAGTTGTGACTGGATGAACCTTGTCTGCAGTGTAGACAAACATTCACTGAAGGGAGCAAGAGCTGTTTATACAAAAGTGACCAGCTTTATGATGAACTAGGTGAAAAGACGAAGGAAACAAGAAAAAAGGTCATTCATTGGTTTAAAAAGGAACTCTAGATCTTCCAGGGAATAATTCTGTTCAGGCTCTCTAGCTTTTATTTTGTTCTTCCACAAATACTGAGGAGATGACAGGTACTGTGGGCAAATTGTGGGGAAGTAACAAACCAGAGATGTGGCTGCTTTTGCTGGTTTTATTGCTTCTCTTTTTCAGTGGCTGTATTAACTTGGTGAAAGATTTTTATGTAATGGTAATATTGTTTGTGGAGCTGCTACTTTTTGTAGAGAAACTGTATTTGATCTTTCAGTGGTGTACTTCAGGCACTATTTTCATAGGTATTTATTTTTTTGTTCAGCATTTGATAACAGAATGATGTTGACAGATTTGAAGCAGGCATTTAAGTGTAATGTTTCTTATTTTACAATATAATTCTATGGGAATCTGAATGTTCTGCTTTGTCATTTCAAGTAGGTAAAATAGACTGATACAAATAACTTCTAGCTACAGTCATCTTTCACAAAATCAATTCCTCGTTGAAATCAAGAGCAACATACTCTTACCAGGTTTCAATACTTGCTGTTATGTATTGTCACAAAAAATACTTGTTTTGTGACTCTTCTGTACTCCTTTTATATGCTTTTTGATGTTAGGGTCTTAGAGTCAAGCATAGTATGGTGCACATGCTTTTGACTTTTACTTCTGTGTGGTGTCATTGCTGAATTTTAGCTGAAACATGGCAGTAGTGCAAGTGAAGGTGTTTCCCAGTGTGGACTTGGAATTGCTTTTGAGTACAATTCTGTAAATGATATTAGATTGGGGGTTTATGATGTAGGTTTTCTTATAGAAGATGGAGATGAATCCTAGTTTACGTATCCTGTGATGAACAGATTAATTTAAAGGCAATCTCTCTTAACCATATTCAGTGCTAATCCACATCTAGTTCTTTCTAGTTTGAGCAAAGTTACTTTTAACTAAACAGTCTTTAGAATAGTCTGGACTTACATATGTGGACACCACATCTATATGTTGGCTAAACACAGTGAGATGAGTGGCACTTCTGCTGTAGACTGAGGGAATGGTTAGGAAACAGGTAAACACGTCTTCATTATTTTTGTGCTTCTGGCAGAGGTCACTCTACAAACTGAGTTTATATTCAGTCAAATGTATAATGTGGTTCCAAAGCTTTGAAAGTCTAGCTACTGTATATTGTTCTAACTCAAAGCATCTTGGCTAACAGAATCTCTAATCAAGAGTAAGAATCAAAATCCTGCCCTGCTGACGCAGCTTGAAGTCTTATTTTTTTCAGATGTTTCAGCCATTTGGCCATCAATCTAAAGTAAAATGTTTTTGTTTTGCTTCTTGCAGCAAGATCAGTTTGTGGTGCTTGCAAAGGAAACCCAGCTTGGAGTAATTCCTGTTTGGTCTTTCTGGAATTCAAAGTTATTTTTTCAAAACTCTTGACTGGGAAGAAATGCAAGGCAGTTTCACAGGCTGTGCCATGCACGGCTGCTAAGGAAACCTGCTCAAAAGAATGACTTCATGAGAGGGGAACTAATATTTTGACTGTTTTTTTTCATTTCCCATGGGAAGGCTAATCTTTAGGAACACAGAACCCTCTGAGGCCAATAAAATTCAGATTTGAAGAAGCAAAATGCTGCTACATTGTTAGGAGCATAAAATACAGTTTGTTTTTATTGCAATCTTTTTCCTTTCAGGAAAGCACTAGGTTTAACAGCTGTAATATATTATTCTAGCACCCCTTGCTGTTGGCTTTCCCGTTATTGTTTCGCTTGCATTTTATCTTTAAGATCTCAGCCAGGTTAAATGTGCTTTCTTGCTTTCTGCAGCTGCTTAAAGGCATCGCACTGCAGCGCTGCCCCGCCTATCTCAGCTGTGCATCATTTGGTGACAATTCAGCTATCTTCTATTTTGCCAAACAGAACAACCTGCTCTGATTTAGATGTAATTGGGTGAATGTAACTGTTAATTGCTTCTTGGAAACACTTATCCCCAGATTTCTGTTTTCTTTTAAAAGTATTGCTCTCTGGTAGGTGGGGGCTCATCATACTTTATTCTGTGAGTGCGTGGGATGTTTATATACCTGGCAAGGAAACATTGTCGTGGGAATAGCTGTGGTTCATACATGGTCATTCCTCTTCCAGTGGTCTGAAGGATTGTTTTATTGTAAACAGCTGTTTGATAATCAAGTTCTGGTTGGATAAGTTTCATTTATACTGTAGCTATTGGTTGCCATCACAACAAAGGATCAAGGAACCCTCTTGAATGCTCTTGAGAAGGCTCATTAAGATTTGTATTGTCCAGTTAATGTCCAGTAATATATGTAGTAATGACAACACAAGTCCTTACATAGGCTTTCCTGCATATTTTTGATTACCTCAACTTCCATCCTGATTTTGCTCCGACTTTTATCTGCTGTAAGAGTTCATTGCTGCAGTAGTGCTGCTGCTTGGTTCAGGTGCTGGCAGTGGGGTTACTGTTGCAACTCGTTAGGGAATACTAATCTGGGAAATCTGCAGAGTTAACCTTCTACTGAGGTAGTCAAAATCCCTTTGAAGAGAGTTACTGTGGAATCTCAGCATTCTTCGTGCTCTCCTCATACCACCACGCTTTCTGTAGAGAAAGCAAATCTTGTCAGTGCATTTGATGGGATTTCTGACTGAAATATTTTGAATAGTATGGCAGCAGAAGCATTCTCTTCAGTGTTGAAGAAAGGACTTTTTGAAACTGCCAAAGGCCTGGAATTATGCTAGCTGCTTACCCCTGCAGTGATTTCATTAGGAAAAGAATGTATACAGGAATACAGAATAGTGTATTTTTTTCATGTTAATCTCAGACACTAGTGGCAGTCAAGAACAGTGGTTTTGGGTGGTTTTTCTCTTAGTGGATTTTGAGTAACTTCCTCTGGTTTAAGCTTTTGTGTTTTTTGGTTCAAGAGGCACTGTCTTCTAAATTTTTGTGCCTAACAAATACACAAATGTATACTTTGACACGGGCTGTATGGTTTTGCTGCTGTAACTAACTGACACCTCCAAATTAATTGTTTTTACTTATTTTTTCATATTAACTTCACATTGATTTTGTCTGCTTGTGTATTATGCTCCATTTAAGTCCATTTTGTCGGGGTTTTTCTTACGATTTACTTGCTATGTTTTCTAAAACTGCATTTCTGCTCATGATTATTTCTAAGCATTCTACTTTAAAGCAGAAAAGCATCCTGAGTTTTCTGGGTGTGACAAACTAGTAAATCGAATGTGTGTGTTTTTATCTTAATACCTCTGCGATGAAATAAGAATTTATTATTCTTCCTTTTTTGTAAACTTCAGGTTCTGGATGAGATTTCTGAGCATGGCATTAGGATTTATCAGCTCCCTGATGCAGATTCTGATGAAGATGAGGAATTTAAAGAACAAACCAGAGTTCTAAAGGCAAGTTTTTATCCCAACTTATTGTTGTGCTGTAGTAGTTCTTCAAGCCCACAGTATGCTTAAAGGTAGTTTATTCCTTTAAAATGTGTTGAAAATTGAAGTTTTCTTTGGATGTTGACTGAATTATAATCCTGTTGATTCCAGTCTCTGCTTCTTCAGAATTCCAAATGTCATGCCTTGTGATTTTTCTTTTCTGTTTTAAATGTAAGCAACTTTTCACCAAGAACTGTGATTTGCAGTCTGTTTTCTGACTCAGACCTTTTAACAAGCAAGCAAATGTCCATGTGTTATGGTTACTATACTAATTAACAACTTTCCTCTTGTTAGAGCAGATAATAAAGGTTTTACTGAAGTAATTTCCTTTCTGTGCTGTGATACTGGCAAAGGTGCTTGAAGAATGTATCTGAAATTCCCTCTCTAGCTACTTTAATCTGTATCTGAAGTATGTTTCTGTTGGCTCTTTTCCATGCATGATGTTATGTCAGATGACACATTATGCCCAAACTGTACTTCAACAACAGTCAAGTGTTCCTAAAGCAAAGCGTCATTTCCTTTCGTGCCTCTGCTAAGACAAATTGATCCTAACAGAACTACAGGTGTTAAGAATAGAGATTGCATTGCCTAGAACAGGATTTGTTGGATGTGGAAGGATTTTAGTAGGGTGCCTTTGTCAGCATTTCTTTCCACCTCTCCTGTCTGTTACTTTAAAAGAAAACAAATCACAAGACAAAGTAACCAGTCAAAAATCAAAACAATAACTTGTTTTGCTCTGTCTCAACTAGGCAAGCATTCCCTTTGCTGTTATTGGATCCAATCAACTTATTGAGGTGAAAGGGAAGAAAATCAGAGGCCGTCTGTATCCCTGGGGAGTTGTTGAAGTTGAAAATCCAGAGCACAATGATTTCCTTAACCTGCGCACAATGCTGGTGTGAGTAATGGTAAAATCATCCCATCTCCTCTGGTGATGTAACTGTCACAATGACTGGAGAGGTATAAAAACATGAACTCCTTAAATCCTAATGAGCTCTGCTGGCTCTGTAGGCGACTTTTGAGCCCCCTGCAGCGTGTTTTGCTGCTGTAATTCTCTGACTTCAGAAAACAATTTTCTTTATTTTACGTTGCCAGATATACATGACAGTTTTTATGCCTTATGGACGCTGATTTGATGGGTTTATGTATAAATTGATGTTTTCTTGCAGTGCGCTGGGTGGGGCAGAGAGGCTTTTAAAATACTGCTCAAAGCGATTGAACTGTGAAGAGTATTCTAAAAGCAAAGCTCATTTTTCTTGGCAGTATAGGAAATCTATTGAATATGATACCCTGCCCCTTTATGATTTTAGCTGATACGGATATTCTGCCTGTGATGGTCATGAGTGACTTTTTTTTTATTTTGTTTTAATGACCTCCAGCTATTGCTGGAAATTGAATTCGGTGGTGGATTTGATTTCAGTCTCTCTTGGGCAGGGGTTGCCCTCTGCTGGTCATTGGCAGCCAGCATTTTTTTCCTCATTTGAATTTGTTAGGCGATGTCAACTGTTATGTGAGTCGAGGAGCTCCACTAGTTCTTAGTTACAGATTATACTCAAGAGTGCTTAAAAGTCAAGAAATACTTTAGGAATCTTTCTGACCAACTTTCCCCAAGGTTTTTAATGCTGCAAAGACTGGTATAAATAACTTCTATAGAGTAATCAGTGAGCAAGAGGAGGAGAACATACTTTGAAGAATACTGGTGGGAGGCACTGAGGTATGATTTAAAGACCAATAACGTGAAAGCAGAATCCTGGCTAGCTTTATGGCAGGCATGGTCTGTAAGGATTATTTTCCCAGTAGATACATCCATTATATAAAACAACAATAGAAGATAAAAGGGTGTTTTTCTTCCTTTTGGCAAGAAGGACAAAGTGTTCAATGGCCCTTTGCATCTTCCAGAACGCACATGCAGGACCTGCAGGAGGTGACCCAAGACTTGCACTATGAAAACTTCCGCTCAGAGAGACTAAAACGAACTGGCAAGTAAGTATGTGTGTGCCTCTGGGCTCTTCTGGTTGTAGTCTCTTCTTTTGCCACTGTGACATTGGCCTTGCTCTTCCTCCTACCTAATCCCACCTGTAAATAGTTCTCATGAGATTTCAATCCATGGAGTTACTGAAACTTGTATGAAACACTCTTCTTGAAGAGGAGTAATATCTAGGAAAGTGGCATGCTTGCAGCTGTTCTGGATTTTGTATCCATTCCCTTTTCTCTGTTTTTAATTGAATGTGCATAAAGAGCTATTAGGCTGCAAGTAAGGTTTTTTTATTTAATGAGGTCTACTTGGAAAAAATAAGCTCTAATGGGCACATTTAAATAGACTCCAGCCTAGAAGATGCTGCTTCTGCAGTCATTGCAGTGGTGGGGAATTTTGTGGTTTTTTTTTTTCTTGGTAAGGTTTCTGACCTTGGAAATATAATACAAAGAATTTACATCTACCTGTGCCACATCTTTTTGATAATGACTTATTCTTGTACCCAGGAAGACTTTACAAGTATTTGGCCAACTATTTTGATCATAAAGAAGGAAGGAAATAGCCTGCACAGCTTTTTTTAATGATTGATTTTTGTACCATAATAGTGGAGGATAGTGGAGGAAATCTCTTGGTTAGAGTAAACAGCAACAAATCCCTGTAGCAGTGAAGAAATCCAATTTTTGGGAGTGGAGAATGAATAACAAGAGTATGAGATAAAGACATCTTATTACTAAAAGGATGCACAGGTGTAGGAATGTCTGATTTTCCTCTGTGTGGAAGCATGTAGACCTTTCTCTTGTTGTTACATTAGCTGAAAAATGAGCCTTGAATCTGTTAAGATTTTTACTTCTGTATATTATACCATCAATATACTCTTTTGTTCAACAGGCCTGTTGAAGAAGAAGTGGTAGACAAGGATAGAATCCTCCAGCAGAAAGAGGCTGAGGTAAGAGGGAGCTTCTAGAACTGTTGTTCTTTAATGTAGCATCCCATGTTCCGAGTTCAGTATTTATGTCAGCTACTGCCTACAGAGTGCAAGATTGGAGCTGTGAAGAATGACAGACCTAATCTGAACATACAAGTTGCCCATACAAAGTGTTTTGTTTATAGTCACTTGCATACTGTGGACGGTAGGTAGCATGTGGTCTCTTGGCTGTGGGCTGGGTATTTATCACTTCCAGTTTGTATGCTATGCTAACTTTCCAGAAGGATAGTTGCTGTTTTTTAAGTATTGAAGTCAGTTTATGTTTGTCAGCTACATATGCTGCTTTGAACAGTGTGTTGGGGTAGACTGATATTCTAATGTTATTTCAGATGTGCATGGCTTACTATTAGCATGTTACCAGTAAATTTCTTATATCTTGTGGCTACGGAGTAGAAAAAGGTTGTTGAGTGTTAAAAAACCACACGCATTAAGTATGTCATGGGATTTTTAACCTTAATTTTGACTTGCAGCAAAATTCACAGTATTTGTGTTGTACCAGTCAACTTACAGATTTGGTGTTTTCAGTCTTTTATTTCTTGTGCTATTTTCAAACTATTACTGGGCCTTTTAACATAACATTTTAGTGCTAAAGTTCTAAAGATTTAGAGAATTTTTAGCCTAGTATTTACATTCGAGTAGTACACTGCCAATACTTGTGACTGCTTGCATTGTGAAAACTTTAGACATGCTGCCAGTTGGAAGAGTGTTTTTTCTGTTCATGCTTTCATCCAGTTCAGCTTGGATCCAAGTCCATAAATGCAAGAAGGCAAGACTTAAAAAAGATCAATGCATATATGCAGTGATTTAGAGTAAGAAATAAAAAAACCTACAAGCGTTTTTGTGTGTTTCTGAGGTGAAAGATTGACTCCCATACATGGATATTTTTGAAATATAGTTACTTCAGTCTGTGCTTTTCCTTTTTCCTTTGTAATGTCCATATTTAAAAATAGCCAACCCTGGTAAGCTACTGGCTAACCCTGGCATGTTGACTTAAATAGCAAAAAATTTTCCTAAAACAAAATGCAGAAGCAGCAGATTATCACCATAACTAGTAGTTACTAATAGGAATTGCTGGTGGTTAAATGGGCTGTGTCTTTATCACTGTATAACTTTATTTCAGGAACATGAGCACACTTGTTGGTCATGAATTTAAGAGAGTGGAACTTCACAAGTGTTCTGTACACAAACTAAGTGCCTCCCATTTATTGATGTGAGCACAAATCCGCAGCGCACCATCAGCTGGCACCAGCAATACCAGGTGCTTTGGAAATGTCAGGAGCATTTTTAAGGAATGTTTCTCATGTTATTTGAACTATGCAAGTTGCATATGTCAAGTAGTTAAGTAGAAACTTGGGTATCCTTGTAGGACAGGTTGTCTTCAGTCTTATGTCTTAAATCTCCTATAACCATTTCTCCTGGAAACTGGGGGAAATGTTCCCTTATCAGGCACATTATTATATTCTGACCACTCTGGAAAGTGTATATACAGTATTTTTTTATATATATATATATGTGTGTGTGTGTAATGTATTTTTTATACAACGTGGCTTAAAGGGCCTCTTAAGTTTCTTGGAGGGGGCAGTCTCTGGAAGTTTCCTCTGGAATGAATCACCTCTGTATAACTGCTGCTGAAGTTGCAGAGGATTAGGTTAGAACTTCAAAAAAACCAAATAGATTTTTAACTTTTTCATTCTGTTGTCCCAAAGAGATCAAGAGGCTTTGCTGAATCTTCTGTAGATAAGCCAGTATGAAGTCCCTTCATCTCTGTGTCATCCTTAAGGTTCAGACTGGGAAAGATCTGGGGAGGAAAGAGGCACAGAGGAAATGGGCTTGCATTCCATGGCCTTTTCAGAGAAAACAAATATCCATTTCCCCTCCTGTTTTGCATTCCCATCAGCAACGGTGCTTGAAGTTCTATTTACAGTTTTGTGAGGTTTATATAACCTTGGAAGGAATGAATGCTTGGGCTAGTGCCAGGATCATCTTTATCAAGACATCACTTTTGCTAAATGATCTTTTATTATGCCAAAGGATGTGGTCCCCAGTTCAGCAATTTGGAATTGCTAATCTGTCATTTTCGATTTACTGCTCAGTCTGGTTGTGCTTCTTGCTCACTTGCAAGTGACAACCTGTTTTCCTGAGCTGGGAAGTGAAAAGAAAAATAAAGATACCATGTTCCTGGCTGTGCATATGCTGTAGGTCAGATTATTTTGATGGTGTAGCATAAATGGGCACAACCTTAAATTTCGTAGTGTTGGGCCTATTCCTGTTCTGAAAATATATGGTTTTGGGCTATTACTGCCCAATGGAGGGAGGCAGAATGCTTCAGCCTTCCTAAAGTGATCTAGTGTTAGTCCTGGGAGACCACCTGGGAGAACATAATGAGAAGAAATTAGTAATTGATTGTGAATGGGAATCCCTTAGAGGGGCTGCAGTGAAGAACAGTATTCCTTTATTTGGTGGGATTTTCTTTGGTTATTTTTTTCTAGAGGGATAATGGCTTTTATTTTGTCCCTTTGACTTGTCCTTGGAAGGAGTAATGCTTGCTGCCCTTGCAGTGTGATGGCTGTGGCCATAGTGACTTGTGCTATTTATAATGTCAGTATGTCCTATGAAAAACATTTGTCTCAATGGTAGCCCCTTTTCCCATACAGTAAATTTGTTAGGAGTATTGCTCCTGTCTGAAGTTAACAAGATTAGTTGTCCTCTTTGGTATTGGAAGTATTTTTAACCAGCAGCAGCTATGATGGGAACTTCCTGATTTACTAGAAAATCCACTGCAGTTTTCCATCTTGCCCTATTCTTGCAGCTGCTTCCATTATGAACTTTCTTAGATAAAGGCATGGGCAGAAATAATCATACTTGGTATGGGGAGGGGAAGCATCTCAGTGAGACGTAGATACTGTTTGGTTTTTAATATTTATTTTCCTGTGGAATCTATTGAGTTGTCATGGACAAGCCACTCACCTTGTTCATACAGGAGTAGTACTTGTTGGTATTCTGGGCAGAATATACAGGTGAAAAGCAGAGCTGTGTGTCCAAAAGCTGTTAAGAAGCTGTATGGGTCACTTTCAATGCTGTAACCTTAAATCCCATTTTAAGTGTTTGTTTCCTTTCTGTGTTGCTACAGTAGTTATGTGTTGTCACTAGCCAGTAGTTACATGAACTACATTTTGGTCCTGACATAAGTAAACTAAGTGGAGTTAAACCAAGGTTAAATTTACCCTCTGACTTTTGTTGTCTGGGAAGTCACAGGAATTACTTAACAGATTTCCAAACATTGTTTCCTAACTTCCTCTCATCATGTGCATCAGCTGTATGTTGTCATGTTGTGCTATCCATTCTTTAGGAGATGAATGCAAGTTCCTGCAGAATATACTAATGCTGCTTTTACAAGGGAGAGGGTTTGCTGCTGAGCAAGATCAAAGTCATTTTACGCCTTTGATGCTTGCAGTCACCAACAGTGAAGGGAACACAGATGTTGATATGACATCAATTTCAGTCTCCTGTGTGATCTTTTACATTCACCTTTATTAACAGTAAAGGTCTGTCTAGGCAGTAGATCTAGTAAGGTGAAGATCTTACCTTGCTAAACCTTGGTTTTAGCCTGTATTGTAACATATCAGAATAGTTCTTCTGTCCAGTCCTCCACTTGAAGAGGAATTCTGGAAGAGGCTGTTGTGGTGATCACTTTGAGGACAATACAGCATGAGTCTTGGGGTTTGGTTTTTTTTTTTTTTCATTTTAATTTAACACTGGAGCTGTCCGGATTCCTATTGTGCAAACTGTTTCCTCTCCAGGATATTTGTGTGCATTCTCTCTAAGTTATTACCTCTGACTTTAGCCCTGTGGTTATGTGGCCACGTTTAGTGTGTAGTGTCTATCATTGCTCATAGGTTGTCTGTAAAGAATACTGCTATGAAACAGATAGTTGTGAGTTTGATTAGAGCTCTTGAGAAGCCAGTGTTACAGCAGAAAATAACCATTCTGGATTGTTTGTCTGAACATATCAAATGTTCAACAAAAGCTACAACAAAATGTTGATGCAGCCCAGGATGCAGTGAAAGGTAAATGTGCTTGAGAACCTCTCATTTTATTTTTTTGCCAACTTTCCTTATGAAAAGGAAACTTCAGTGACTTCTTGCCTTCTGGCTGTAGGAGATATCAGTGTGCTTAGGTTCTTTAGCAGGCTTTGTACTTCTAAGTTTTTCTACCAAATTAGCTAAAATAGCTTCAGAAACTTGCCATTATTTAGCTAATGGATAAGACTAACACTTCATCAGTAGCTCTCAAAAACACCATGGGAAAATGGAAAATCTTCCTACAATCTCAGTGTTAAAGAGTGGAGTAGGTCTCATAGTGCTTTTGTCCTGCCTTATGTTTGAGTCATATGCAGCATCTGATTTCTTTCATGGTGTGGGCATATTTTTATCAATTAAGGTTAAAAAACTGCAGTACTCATTGCTGTATTTAAGTCTTAAAATATGATGTTGGCTATCAGCAGAATTCTGCATTTGAGCAATCACCATAATACATGTGCAGCAGTATCTTCCCCTGTGATTGCTGAATGGTTTCTATTTTGGGAATGTTTCATGGCTCAGCTTGGAGTGCTCTTGAGAAAGCTCAAGCAGGCGAGTTTCCAAAAAAGCTAGTTTTATTCTGATGGTAAATCTGCAGAGAGGCAGTTCAGAAGACCAGGTGTCTTGCATTTTTACAAGTTGATTCTGACACTTTTCTCCTTTTTTGGACTGTGGAATCAAAGCAATCAAAGCAACTCTCATTTCTGAGAATTTCTGCTTTTTTTTTTGCCTTCTCCTTCCTGCAGCATTATGCCATCGTTTCAATCAGGAGCCTTTTAAGTGGTTAGCAGAAAGATGTAGATGGGTCTGTAGTAATCATTACAGACTTAGCTGTATCTCATGCTTTTCCTGTGTTAACCTCCTTTTGTCAGAGTGCATCCATGCTGCAGTCACAGGAGCCTCAATTAGCCTCTACTGAACCCTGCGCTGCTGCAGCAAGAGGATGAATACCAGTATATAAACCAGCTAGTTTTAGGCAAGCTCTATTATCTTTGGCTATGCTGCAGTTTTAACTGCTTAGTTACTCTTCAGTTTCTTACTCTTTCACAAATCTGTATCTGAGACCAGGCAAGAAAAAGTAATATTGGCATTTGCAATTATTTTTTCCCTGTTCTGTGATGGTTATTTCTGTTTAATATGAAACAGCTTGGTGCCACATATATGTAGTGAAGCATTTATTGCAGATACATTTGTATTGAATCTGATGGAGTAACTAGTATCACAATAGTTAATGTCATTGACTGGATGAAAATACAGTATAATTGCTTAACATAGTGCTTTTAGAGTTGAAGAGTTTCCCTCTACCATCCAAAAATAAATGAAAAAAAAGGTGGATATATTGAAATCTACCCAATCATGTTTAGAATAATGAATATTTGACATACATGCCTCAGATCATTACATGATCTCCAGTTTGAAATGGACTCATGTTTTTATACAGTGTGCCTGGAAATCACAGCCTCTTTGTTTTGCAGCCTGTAAGATAGGGCACTTGCAATTGTGTCTGTGGAGCTTCCCCACCTGCATCTGGAAGAAAATACTCATTTGTAAACCAAATTAAGTGTATTTGCATATGCATTTTGAATATCTGTATTAGTGTTTCTTATTCTTAGGAACATTGAATTAATGGGGGAAAAAAACATTATATTATAACTGGCCTTTTATAAGATGGAAATTAACTAACAAGTGTCATAAGAAAATGCCTTAAGAAAAGAGCTGTTTCCAGGAAAAGTCATTGTTTAGATGTAGAAATATTGGTGCTTAATATGTTTAGTCTGTCTTTCCAAATTTTGTAAACATCTTTCTTTTTGGAAGCAGTTTTTAAATGCTGTCTACATGTTTGGCTGTTACTGTTGTTACAAATTTGCAGAGCTCTCTGGTTAGCCACAAGATGAGTATTCATAGATGACATGCTTTGAGCACTTGTATTGGAACAAAAGAGCACTTGTATCAAGTTCACTCCAACAGTGTAAATCTCTACACACCTAAAGGGCATGTTTTCTTCACTGTAGATTAAATGTTGATTTACAGGTCTGCAAGCACAGCTGGCTTCAAAAGATTTGGATTTTATTGCTCAATTTTCATTTTAAGTATCCTTACAAATCTGTAAATCTTTTGTGAATGTTTGATGTAATGCACTAAGGAATTAGGGATGGGAAAACCAAAGTATTCAATTATATAAATGAATTGAGCATTTCCAGTGGGATCTGTGTTCTACCATGGAAGAAAAAGAGAAATTTCCTGGATTTTGGCCCCCTCATGAAATTGTTTCAAACACACACATGGGTGTTTTTCTCTTACAGCTGCGCCGCATGCAAGAGATGATTGCACAGATGCAAGCCCAAATGAGGATGAAGCCCAGTGATGATTAAGATGCTTGACATCTTGATGCATCAGGTATTACGTTTCTGACTTTTTTACTCCCTTTCTAGAAGACTTTCCCAATGATTAGTGTTCATTTTGGCACTTCGGACTTGCTTCTACACTACTTAGGAAAAAAATGAGTGATATCCTGGATAGACTAGGAAAAAATTTCCATGCAAATGTTGCCCTTCCAGCTGTTTTTAAGATAAATGCTTATCTTCAGTGCCTTATTTTTGGATCATCTGGTTTTGTTTCTGTTAGCACAATCTGTGCAGAAAACTAATTTGACTATATCCAAACAGAAGTGAGGGTGTGCTGGGGTATGTAAGCTCCGAATTTATACCATTTTTTTCCAAAGAACCAAACAGGATTTTAGACAAATTGGTTACCTGTACTGAATACAGACTCCCTTCGTGTTGTGTATCTATTAGTGGGATCAGAGTGAGTGAGTAGCAAATATTCATACTTTCTTCAGAATGCAGCTCTTCTGGTATAATTCTTCTTTTAAATGTAAGAACAAAAAAATGGAAGGATATGAGGAATCCTGTTGCTTAATACTACAGTTTAATACTCCAGTTGTGATTTCTCGTCTTCTGGAATGTAAAGCTTGAATAAAATGGATTATATTATCCCTTATGACCCTGTGGCAGCTGCCAACATTCCAAGCCTAAAATAAGGAGATTTTTTTGTTGCCTTTATTTGAACCTTTGGTCTTCCTGTTTATATTAAAAAAAAGAAAAAAGTCTCCTAAGGAATAAACTTATTCACTGGATTCCCATTTAAGCAGAAGTTGATGGTTTTACTGGTATGTGCGCTGTTATCTTTGAGTGAAGTAGTTAAGGGTAAAAAAGTAATTCAGACTCAGGTTTCTTACTGTCACAATTCCAAATCTTGCAGATAGAGGAGTGTTCACATTATGGCTTCTAACTTCCATACCAAGATGTATTTTCCCAGAGGTCAAAATCTAAATATTGAGGATAACTTCGTGGCTGACCATGCAGTGTATGTGATAGCAGTGTCTGACATAAAGCTCTCTCTACCTCAGACAGGAGCTGGTTATTAAGCAGCCTGTTAAAAATTTTAGTCTGAACCGGGGGTCCCAAGTTCTCATGATGAGTTTGTTATCATATGGCCAAACTCTGACCGTTCTGAAAATGGCTGCTTGATGCAGTGTATGTAGTATGTAATGTAGTGTATGTAGTGTTTCTTGCAAAGGAGCTCAGTTCTTTGTGGCACTTACGAATCTTAATTGCATGGCATTCTTTAAACTGCTACTCGGTGATAAAAAAACATGCTCCAAATGTAAGGGGCTTGTCTTTACCCTGCTTACAGAGTACAGGGTGGCAAATGGTGCAGGTGTGCTTGGAGCTCTTTCTTCCATTCCAAGATACTGGATTTGCTGTGAAGTTACCATCTGAGGGCTAACAGGGTGTAGTATTTCCCATTAATAGTTAGCCAGAAATGGCACCAGATTCACTGCATTTCACAGCTTCTGGCAATACTGGATATGATGTTTATAAAAATGAATTGGAGCATGGTTTGTCCCAGACTGAATTTGCAGCCATGGCTATGTAAGTAAACAGAGTTCTGAGCATGTCCTCCACGTCCATGTGAAATGTTATTTTGTGGATGCTTTATGTTGTTAATCTGGAACACATCTTGGACCACTACATGTGTTAAGCAGGAGAGCTTTGCAGATTTAAGTAAGTGTCCTCATGATCCTGTTGTGATTTAGTTTAACTAAGTCTTTAGAAAGTCAGTTGGTCTGAAATACTGAATGTGCACAAATTGGAGAAGGATTTGAACAAAGCCTTCCTATGCAGAGGTCCTGCTGTTTATTTGCAGTCTGTTAAGCTATACTTCCACAGCTGCTATGGAAATAATTTTGTTAGACAGATTACCTGTAGGAAAGACTTTTGAACTTCTTTTTTTGTTACCCTTCAGTTACTGATAGATAAATAGATATAGATAGATAGACAGGCAGACTTCTAGCATAACTTGTCAATTAATATATACAGTCAGAACTGCAATTGTGTTGCTGTATGATCCTATTAGCTCGCTGAAGTGAATCCTTACCTAGAACTTAGCCTTAGGGAAGTTTCTCTCGTGCATGTTAAACGGCTTTGCAGTTTAGGAGGAAGGACGATTTCAACCTCCAGCATTCCCATCAAATTTATTTGCTGTGTTTTATTGAACTCATCACGTCCAGAGAAACCAGGAAACTTGTAATTAAAACAGTAATTACCAGAAGTAAACTACCAGCAAATTTAAATATACTTGATATCAATCTTTTTGTTCTACCACAGTTTGTCTTCAGCATCTCTCAGGTTGTAGTTTTACAAGAACTTTAAAGAATCAACTCTGCTACTGAAATCACTGTCTCTCCTCCAGTTGTTCTTTTGCAACCTTCCTTATCTTTGTGCTGAGAAAACCATGTAACTTTATAGATAATTCATGTAAAAATTAACATGTTCACTTCTCTTAATTGAGAAAAATATTCAAAAGTACCTTCTTAGAGCAAAGATATTTTGTGAAAAGAGAAGTATGGTGTGAATACCTCTGTAGATAAGAGCTGGAGAGTAAACAGTAAGATAATGAAATGTGGTAATGTCCAAATATGTGAAATACCCACTTCTGGTTTCAGATATATTTTGGGTGGGGAGAAGGCTGCTGAATGCTTTGGTGTTTTCTGGAAGGAGTCTGGCATTACATAATGATTAAGTGGTGCTGAACTCAAATCCTTGCCAAAAAGACTGAGGAGTCAGTATGGTGCTACCCAGATGGGATGACTGGAAGGTCTGGTTTGCCTGATCCCTTTTGAATAGGGCATCTTTAAAGGTGCTATGGAAAGAGCAAAGGGAGTATTTACTTCAAACAGTTTCCTTTACTTTCAAGACTAGAGTTAGAGAAGCGTAAGGCGAGTGACAAAGGCAAAGATTCTATGCAGGGAATATGTTCAAAGCTTCCAAAGAGAATGGACAGATTTCTTGCTGTGGATAAGTAGAAGTCTGAAAGGGAATGCAAGGCGGCAGTGGTGGAAACTAGAACAGGGGTAGGAAAGGAAGATGATTTTGGAAACAGCAGTGACCAGTGTGCCAACTGCGGGTTTTGACAAAAGCCTGTAAGTATGGACTTACTCTCCAAGGTGGTGGTGATTGAGAGCAGCCCTAATGAAGCTGTGTTCATCTACATTTTTGTCTATTTCCTCTCTATATTTCATAGTTTCTGTTCACAAACAGGGCATGTGGGGGTGTTCGTAGCGTGTGGTAAGAGCACAGCTAGATACCAGAATACTCTTGGAATAAACAGGAACAATTTTTTTCCCTACCTTTTGATATACTAATCTTACAAGTCCATGTGAGGCATGGTAAAGACTTCAAGGCAAGCTTGGTTTTTTTCAGACTTTTTGCTTCTAAAATGCAGGACGCTGCTGCGAGAGTGTAGGAGCTTATGGCTTCTTACATTTGACAGTTCAAATGAAGGACTGGAGAGGAAGGAGATGAAGGGGTGGAGTAAGGTACCAAAACTAAAACAGATGAGGTTTTATTTGGATACTCGAATATGAAATGCTTTTGAAATTAGTCTCCAGTAATTCCAGCAGCATATTTACTAGTTTCTGGACTTGTCAGTCTTAAATGAGCCATTATTTTGAAAAGCTGGAATTACTTTTTCAAATGAAATTGTTATTGATGGGTGTTTCTTCCTTTTCTTTGTTTCTGAAAACCTATCCCTTTGCAGTCTGTTTTTGTCTTGTTATTTTTACAAGTCTGAATTGTCTGTCTTCTACTCGGCTTCAAGATCATACTGGGACAAATCAGTAACAGAAGCCAGGCTATGAAAAACAAATATAGCCAGCTGGAAATGTATTTATGGTTAGGGAAATGTGTTCAGAAAAAAAACAAACCGAACCAAGCATCTCGCACTTAAAATATCTGTAGGATGTTGAAAATTCCTTTAGTATAGCTCATGATTTCCACAAATACATTAAAGCCTCCTGAGCTCACCAACACTGTTCTGATTCTTGATAAGAGCAGTACTAAAGGCATCAAACAGCTAGTTCTTTCTACCAATGAATTGACATCATTTAACAGAACAACACAAAGCATTGTCATAGCAACCAGCCTTCTAAAACGATGCTGCTGAATGCTGAATTGATCTGATGAGAAATGTCATTTGAGGAAGCAAAGATTGTGTTGTAGCTTTTGGCAGCTGAAATTGAGAGCCTGGAGAATGGGAAGCTTGAGCAAATTTGTAGTATTTGGAACAACTGCCTGGCACTGCTAGTGGATGTTTCTCTGGCTAGAAACTAGATTAGAAGAGTGCCATTGCTCTCCAGCTCTTTTTAGCTCTTCTAACTGTGGAGCTGTTCAGCAAACCCTTCACTGATAACATGGCACAACTTTTTGTTCCCTTTAGAGAGCAGATTTCTGATCATTTTCCTCCGCTACTGTACAACTGAAGTACTGAACTTGTGTGGCTCCATACGTCCTAGAAGTTAACCCGTATAGAAAGATCTTAGCAGGGTCCTCAGCAGCCAGCTACCTTGTAGCTGGTACCCACCTGCCCTTGTGTATAGTGTGCAGAGAGCTAGGCAGGCTTCAGATGAAAGTCATGTTACAGCTTTTAATCCTTGACGTATAGACCAATAATGCTTTAATTTGGGCTTGTTCATGTAAAAATAATACCTTGCATCTCCCTATTAGTCCATACTGCTCTCAGTTGGTGAAGCAGTCATGTTCCTGGACTGTAAGTAAAACGTAATAAAAGATTATGTTGTACTTGGATTGTGACCTTGGCAGTTCCACAGCATCTCTCTTTGGCCTTTGACAGAAAATGAATTGTACAACTCTTCCCAATAGGAAAAAAAATAGCACTTAGTTAAAATTGTGATCTTCAAAGTGTTGTACAGAAGAAAAATATATAGCATTAATATGAGACGTAAATATTAAGTATTAGCCAGGTTCGTAAACCTCCTGTACATAAATATTCTCTGTCTTCTGTCTCTTAAAGAATCTTGCTTGGATATTTATCTGTCTTGGTGGATGAGTTTTGCCGTAGAGAAGTATAAGGTGTTACTACAGACTAGCAAAAGGAAAAGAAGCAATCCTGAAGCACCAAAGTCGTCAAAGGATGACTGAAATATCAGGAACCCAAAATATTACAGGTGTGAGTGACAAAATGAGTCAAAACTAAGAACAGGACATTGGTGTCATCCAATACTCTTCTTCCTTTTGGAAAGACGCCATTTCTCAAAATGGTTGCTAATGATTGGCCACTCAAAGCTACAACATAAAATGGGTGCTATTTGAAGAAAAAATTAGGTCAGAGAGAAAATGTAACTGCTTATAAAGCAAATTTCTCTCATTGAGAATTCGGAAGCGTGCATGGAGAGATGTCAAGTTGCCCTGGAAGCAGCTGAGAGGCAAACCCATTCCTTCCCAAGCCATTTAAAACCTTTACAGATGTAGGTTTCTGAGTTGTCTGACCATGTGCATCAGGGTGCAGTTGTATGTAGTGCTAGTTATGCTACCCATAAGTTTTTGTTTAATGGTATACTGGAGAAACATATCATCTTTCTTAAATAATGGTATGAATTCATGTTGCAGATGGAGGCATTTATTAAAGCTATGTATTGGTGAAAGGAGTATGTGGGCCTGTAAGGTTAGTGTAATAAAACTGGAAATCAAATTTGTGAAGAGCAGTATCAAGCTAAGGTATCATAAAATATTGTCTCGTAAGGAGATTAGGAAGAAAGAGCAGTGAAATGAATCCACCGTGAAAATACACAAACACGACTTTGCCCAAGTATGTTCTACACGCATATAAAATGTGAATATCATGTTGCTAATGGTGGTAACATCAGTGCACAGCTGTGCTTATAAACTGAACCTTTATTGGAAATTCCAGTCTTTTTGTGAGTCTGAAACATCAGTTATGGTTTCCTCTTGAGGTGTTTTCTGTAACAGATTAGAGTTGGGCAGGCAGTGACAGAAATGTCGTTTCTTTTTCATACAGTGTAGCACAACAGATTAATTTTGAATTTGAACATCGAATCTAGTTAGGAATGTACGTTTAAAGCCTTAGTACAGGCTTGCTTGTTCTGGTTTGTATGGGAACTGATGGGCTCTTTAAAATGTTAACTAGCTGTGTATTGAACAGAATTCCCACTTTGAGAATGGCAAAGAGCAAAAGACCCTGATACCAGCTTTTCTTGCTCCATATCCCACCCGTAGGCAGCTACTGTAGTCTCGATGAGTGTTGCGCTGTACTTTACAAGTGAGTTGGCAGAGCAATGTTTTCTAGGATATTTCTTTCTTCCATCCAGATGAATATTTAAGGATATTTTTTCCTGTTTGAAATGAGTATTTTTGTGACTGGAGAATCTGAGATGTCACCTGAATCCCAAATCTGACACGGCTTCTTAAGCAGGGAAAGCTGGAATTGTGCTTGCTTTGTAGCAGCCTTCTTTCAGCTGTATGAATACTGCTCTATGAGTGCTTGGAAAAATCTATTTGCTTTGCTGTTTCACTTAAGCAGTGCTGTAAGATTGTTTGTGCATGACATCAAGTAAATGTAAGCAGTTTGCTGCTTACTTTTAGCCCTGTTCAGATAAGTAGGTTTTGTTTTCCCCAGCAGAAGTAATACTTCACATAGCAGGCTGAGGTTGGTGTCTTGCATACGTTACTGGTGAGATGAGCTGTTACTCAGTTCTTGCAGATGGAGGGGGTGTGGGTGCTTAAGAAGGTATGTAACTAAAAATAAATTCTCATTTATATGCTCTTATTAGACATTTGTGGTAAATATTTGGGGCCAAACTGCATCTGCCTCAGCCAGTGTAGTTCTAATGCAGGTCCCTGTGACACAGTAACTGGAATGTCCTGGTCTTGGTTTATGCTGCTTTGCTCAGAGGCACTCAGGCTGCCCCAAACGCTCTGATGGTGCTGAGAGTTTGTCCTTTCTAATGCTCTTTGTTTTCCACTTCTGTTTGCAGCAGTATTCAGTTCTCTAAGTGGATGGGTGCTCTGTTTTCTTTGCCCGAATGGTAACGTTCAAATGCAAAAGCTGGATGCCGCAGATCAAGACCTGCGTTAAAACAAAGTCTGAAGATCATGTTGTAAAACGGCTTGTTTTATATATTCAATGTTAATCAAGTTGTAGTGTATCTCTTTTGATTCTTTTGGTAACACTGTCTTCATACTTATTATGTGGTTTTATTATCCTTCCTAGACCTTTTTATACAGAAACTGATAGACTATGCTATGGACTAGTCATTGTGGTGGCTTTAAGGAGTTAGTCATGTATCTGCTCGGTAATTCTGAACAGTTTTGTGGTTAATACTGAAAGACTTTGTGGCCTGTTTACAGTAAATGCATGTGTGCTTGCACAGTACCATAACTCACTTGCCATTTTAAATCACTGTGTATCCTATCAGTTTTTCATAATTTTCTCTGTGCTTTGGTTACTTTTGAAGCTTCATCTCTGGTGATTTATATTTGTGTGATGTATGAGAAAATGTACAAACCACTGATGATTCGCCAGTGATGCAAAGAAGCTGACTTTTCTAAATCATCGTGCCTTAATGTACCGTAAACACTACACATGCCAACAACTGCTGGGGATGCCTCTGAAGACTGGCCTTCAGGTCTCAAGTCTTGGTTACAAAAATTTCTGTCACAGGCATTTTTATCTGTCAGCTGAGTGAGGGCATGTTCTGAATTTTTTTTATACACCATAACACTAATTTTCATTGAAGTTTTGTAATAAATTGTATGAATGTGGAAAATGTTGAATTTTGGGGTGTTTTTTTGTTGTTGTTTTTTTTTATTATTGTTATTATTTTGGCTTTTTCAAGTGAATTATGAAATGCTGTAGTGGCGTTGTGAGCAGTGCATATTCAAAGGGATTGTGGTATTTCCCCTGGGGAATGATGGCATTTTCTAGAGTTTGCATAAAAACTGCTTTGATTTCATTTCAGAACAACTTGAAAAGTGTTTTAACTGGAAGTTAGGTAGCAAGGCTTTGCATCCACTTTTTTTCCCCGTAGTTCAGTAGGCACCTGCTAACACCTTTCAGGTGGGTAAATACCTTAGAAAATCCAATTGCACACCTTACTTCATAAGAATGTTGCTGGTTTCTTTGTCGCTGCTTTCTTCTGCATGCTTTGTAGTCTTGTGTATTATGTATGCATAAGCATAAATTATTTTGCAAGTATGGGATTGAGGCACTTTGTCTTCAGTACTAAATTGGAGTGTCTTTCATGTAATTTGCCCAAATTTTACTGTCTAGCCATGACTGTTTACTCAGGATAGGATTAACGAATGATTTGTATCACAGGGATGCATATTTGGCTTGTGCTTGGAGTTGAACTGCATAAAATGAATGCTATATTGTTACCTCAGTGGCTGCTGTAATGAAGTTGAAAGAAGAAATGGAGTAATGGATTTATGTTCATATGGTGTCTTCAAGTTTTATGAAGATTTGAATTGTGTGTCTGTTGAGAGGGCCAAGGTGAGAGATTTAACACAAGCATTTTCTTATGAGTTGTGTGCCATTATATGCATTGTTCTTGTTTTTCTTGCGGAATTTTGCAACCGTCTTAAGATGGTGTGCTGTCCATTTGTGCTTGTGAAAGTCAGGACAGCCACACCCCTGCTGAGAAGCCAAGACTTTAGTTACATGCATTAGTTGCGCACTGGATTAGCTCTCTGAACAAAGGTAACATGAAAGGTTGTTCTTTCAAAGCAAACCAGGACAGTAGGGAAGCAGACTTTAAAAAGCATCTAGACTTTTATTTAAATCAGAGCTTTTTCCTCCCTCTTTTGAAAGCAAGGCACCTAAAGTTACTGTCATAATTCTTGTGTGGGAAGCTTCAGTGAGCAGATTTTTACTAGTGGATACTGGTTGTCACTTGATAGCCTCTGCCTTCTTCAGGCTTCTGGATTCCAGCTGGAGCATTTTGGCTCAAAACCTGAGATTTATTTTAAGAATTGTCCAAAATGAGCTTGCAGTACTGCTGGTACCATACGCGAGTAGTTTCCTTTCAACATAGGCTTTATTTTTGTGCCTTTTGATGTTGTCTGATGTTAATCTTCAGTTACATTTGAACTTGGTTTTGTTAAATACTTCACACTATAATGGGGTAACAGTTTTTAAACCAAGTCTTTGTTACTGTGAAGATTTCTGTCTAGAGCCTGATTTCTGACCTTGCATTTCTATTCTCAGTGGTCTGGGCAGTGCCAGGGCCATGGAAGACACAGAAACCTTTCCCTGAATTCCAGCCTGTCCTTTTCCAAGCTGACATTTCCCAGCACTGGGACAAAGTGCCCACATATAACTACTTTAATAATGGTTCAGCAGGATTAAGGAGCACAGGACTGCAGTCCTCTCAGTCTTCAGTAGATTTAAACCACTGTGGCAGACTACGAAACAACTACTGAAAGGCAGATGGGCTTGTTGGTTTCTTTAATTGCGGTGTAGAGTCTAATGGTCTGTGGCACTCTGACATTTACAAGCAAGCAAATACGCTGACAATTATCTGATTTAATTTTTTTCCGATGCTTTAAATCAATGGCTGAAAGCGAACTCGGGATGAGCTAATGTGGTTTCAAAATGTATGTGCCTGGGATTGCCAGTCTCTAGTCTTAAAAGTGTCTCTTTGTTTTGGTATGAGGGATGTTCTGAATGAGAAGGTGGAAGAAATGGGAAGGCAAAGGCTGTGATGACTACAAGGATTTGAAAAGTTAGTACTGTGACACCAGTGTCAGCTTTGTTGCAGGGCAGGAGAGGGTCCTTGCACTTGTGCAGTCATCACCATGCCAAGCGCATCCTGTCCTGCATTCAGAAGAGTTTCAAGTCTGACTATTTACTTGTCCTTGAAATGTGGAAGATGTGACTCTTCCTTGCAGCTGTGGAAGTTGAGGGAAGGATCTGTCTGTCCTGAGCCTTTGCATCCCACTGTCCTTGCTCCTTTAGAGTTGAGGTTCCTATGAGCTGTTCTTAAATTGTGTGCCACTACTGCCCCTGAAGTCTTTAAAGTTCCTTTGAGCTCTCTCCTGCCTTTTCTTTAAAAGTTGTGCTGACAGCCTTTACCTAAAATAACTTTCCGTATCATCTCTTTAAAATGTTTTAATGGAAACAAAGCACACATTCCTACTTTGCACAGTACGGCTGCAGTGTGAATCAGGACTTCCCACTGTATTTCGAGATGCTAAATCTGGAAACACATTTCCTATTTATTCTATTTGTGTTCGAGGTTTGTGTTTTGGGTTTTTCAATGGTGTATTCCTTCTCGATGCTGTGTTTCTGCTCGAGAGTAGGCTGTTCTTCCTTCTGTCGTGTTTCAGCCTCCAGACCGGTGGCCGCTGGCACCGCTCGGGGGGTTTCTCCGGTAGTACCGCCGGCCCTGGACGTGTCGGGGGCCGGGAGGCGCTGCCCAGGAGCCCGTCGCCGGTGATGCTCCGGCCGCGGTCACCCCCCCAGCCGCGGGCCCGCAG
>JAOEHX010034596.1:0-16586 GCA_025448015.1 Bolborhynchus lineola | reverse complement strand
GCGTTTGACACTGTCTCACATGACATCCTTGTCTCTAAGTTGGAGAGACATCAATTTGATAGGTGGACCACTCGGTGTATAAAGAACTGGCTGGATGGCCGCACGCAAAGAGTTGTGGTCAATGGCTCAATCTTTAATGTAAAATACTGAAACACTTCCTAAACCTTGTTTTATGTATGCAAAATGCATGTTTGTAGTGTATATAATTGGCATTTTGAGGCATAGTGATGAACCATGTATTAATTTTGCAGTGATCAGATCTACAGAAGGTACTCCAAAGAGTAACAAAAACCCATTCCCTAAAACCAGTTAGAATTTTAAATCCTGAAACCCTATCACAGATGAAATCAGAGCTGAAATAGATGCATACAAGTAGCATACCTAGAAAATATTACTAGCAGTAGTTACTGTATAATACTGTCCTTGGTTCAGCAGCAGCAGTCATTTTTCTCCTTAGTAGCTGGTGCAGTGCTGTATTTTTGACTTTCAGCCTGGGAACAGCGCTGATAACACCGATGGTTTCACAGTTGTTGCTCAGAAATGTTTGGTCTGACCAAGGACTCTCTGAGCCTCATGCTCTGTGAGGGAGGAGGGAAGCCAGGAGGAAGCAGAGACGGGACACCTGACCCAAACTGACCAAAGAGGTATTCCATACCACAGCACGTCATGCCCAGGATGTAAAAACTGGAGGCAGGGACCCAGAAGAGTGAGTTCATTGATTGGGTTGGGCTGGGTATCGATCGGTGGGTGGTGAGCGGTTGTATTCTCTTCCTTTGTATTTCTGTTATCTTCATTATTATTGGTGGCAGCAGCAGTGGTTTGTGTTATACCTTAGTTACTGGAGTGTTCTTATGTGAACCCGCAGGAGCTACATTCTTCCGATTCTCCTCCCCATCCCTCTGGGAGTGGAGGGAGGAAGGGATGGGGGGAGTGAGCTAACAACTGTGTGGCTGATTTATGGCTGGGCTTAAACCATGACAAATATCTATCACCTTTATGTCACCATTTTCTGTTTCTTCCCTGCATTATTCCTAAGGCTCTGCTCTTTCTGTTTTGCTCTTGCTCTCTTTATTCTTCAGGCAAGTGAAGGAGCTTCTAATTAAGGACATAACCTCTAAAGTTTTACTACTTACTTCTCTGAAAGCAGGAGAAAGTCAGATCAGTTTATAAAACAAATGTGAAATAGTCTTCAGTTAAAGCCCTTTCTGATTTGATACAAAAGAAAAAATAAAGGTTAGGATTAACTGTTCATTGGTGGTTGCCATTATTAAAAAAATATTACTAAAGATTGTATGGATTGTTTTTCCAAAGCTTTTTCAATTATTGTTTTGCATACAATTGTTCCAGTCCAAAATCTTTAACCTTTTCAATATTTCCATGATCAATATATTCACTGTATTTATATTCTTTGAGAAATAAAGCATTTAAATTGCAAAGCAAAATTGTACCTTTCATTTCTCTCAAGGAAATAAGGTCACATTTGGCTGAAAGAATTTAGATCATCATATGAGTGAAAGACAATGCCTGTTACAAACTGCTTAGCAATTAATAGGGAGAACATATGGTAATAATGATTGTAGCACATTAACCTGGGAGGGAAGGTAGAGCAATACATCTGTCACTAACCTGTAGCCATGTATGGATTTTCTCCTTTTGAATGCTTCCAGGGACATAGCATTGTTTGATTTCTCAGATCTGAGGATAAACCGTTAAGTACCACACCTCTCAAGCCTAAAGATAAGACATTCTTCTAAATTGATGTAGTATTCTTTACCAAAATGTAAAGCAACTATTCAGAATGTTATACTCAAAAGAAAAAATCCCATGGATTTCACTTCTATCATTTACATGTGTCACCTCTCCAAACGCTAAGGTTTTTCCGAAAGTTCTCCAAATATGACCACATTCTCAATTACTTATTACAGAAACCCCCTCTAATTTTACAGCAGAGCTAGCAACAAGAAAAGTGCCCCTGAAATAATAATGGTCTTAAACTGCCTTCCACCAAAGCCAAATGTGCAGAAAGTGGTACTTCTGATTTTTGTTACATCTATTCTCACAAAAAAGCAAGAACTAGATCAGATAAAATCTATTTAACCAAGTGACCTGTTTTCAGGCAGGATCAGGACCTCACATTTAATAGAATGAGAAGCCTCACTGGGAGATGATGGCCCTTCTGCAAAGGAACCCTCTCATGGCTCATTGTATTGTTCGAACCTCGTCCTATCATGATGTCACAGACATTTCATTAGTCTATTTTTAATTATTTCTATCAATTTTTTCAAGTAAGGGTAAGGATTTACTCACCTATAATAGTAAGTTCAGTTTTTGAAAGATTAGGTATATAAGGTGCAGATTTCCGCTCTGATGTTCTTCGTACTCAAAAATTTTTGTTTGCTTGCTAGTTATTTCATATTTGCATTCCTGGATCACACTGCATCTGAAAATTATAAAGATTTCTAATGAGAAAATGTCTGATTAGACACATCATAGGCTTAAATTGATTCAGAAAGCTTATAGGAGTTTCAAAGTACGGCAACAACCCAGACAGGTTTTCCCGACCTTATACTGTATTGCTGCAAAGACACACGTTGTTTCTCCTTTTAGAAGTGAGCAGCATGTTCATGTGAATTCTGTAACTGTCCATCCAGATGGACATTCCAGCAAATATGTTTAGATCACCTGCTGAAATTAACACGTCACAGAGAACCTCCTTCCTATGAGAACCAGTGAATAACAGAGAAGAGCACCTGAAAAGATCACAGAGAGGAAAGGGAAATAGCAGATAGAAAAAGAAGTACGAGAAGACAAATTAACTCCTGCAAATAGCAGCAGCTTTTATTTTTAGCTGGGCTTCTGAGTTTCTTATTCGTGTATTGATAAAACCAGCTTAAGACAAATTGCAGAGGCTTTCAGAATAGTAATAGTTTCCTGGTAAAAGCATTTGCAATGGAAAAGTAGGTAAATAAATTGTAAGTGTTACATTCTTGCACTATATAAATGCGGCAAACCAAAGGTTGATCAGGCTGATTTCTCTCACACAAACATATCTTCAAAATCGAAGACACATTGCCAAGAGGCATCTGGTCTCATGAACCCATGAAAGACATCAAATCCTATTACAAGGTAGTATGAGACAGTTAAAAAATGCAATCTGTGACTATCCACAGACTAATTCAATTGAGTTTTCAGATGGTGGACGCACACTGATCCTTGTCCGAATTGCAAACAGACCGCATACTCATCTGAAACAGGAGAAAAACTCCTCGTGTCTCATCCCAGCCCTAATGCAAATAATAACGTCTGCAGAAAGATGTACATGTGAGGAGGGTACTGCATACAGGTAGGAGTGAGGCATGAAAGAGTCAGGAGTCACACAACAGTACATGTTAGAGATAACAAACAGGGATGAATGTATGGTGAGGGAGCCAGACGAAATTACGAGGAGATGGACAGAATGATAAATGGGGGGAAATGACAGGGAACAAAAAGCATAGATAATAAAAAAAATAAGGTGGATGAAGGAAAGACAGAAGGGTGCCTGAAAACATCAAAGGAAGGACAAGGAAATAGCAGATAGGAAAATAAGTGTGGGAAGACAAATGTCAGAGAAGAGTATGTTCATGAGACAATGCAGAAGAAAAGCCAAGATGTGCCAGTTATGGAAAGAGGAAATAAAGGGTGAAAAAGAAGAAAAGCAAAACAAATACCTGTATTTTTTGAAAAACTTACAACAGCAGAAAATATAATGAGCCGAACAGGGAGAAAATGAAAATCTGACTGAGATGAAACAGAGAACAGAAAGACGCAGAAATGTACACACACTCCAAATTTTCCATAGGGTTACATTAGCTGATACTGTGAATGCAGACCAGCCTTCCTTCATCATGTCACAACATAAACCACCTCCAGAGTGAGAGCTGAGTTTCATTTCAAAGCAGCACAGAACAAGTCCCTTGAATTTATTTTTTTCTTTTTTTCTTTATTTTTTTTTTTTTTTTTTTTTTTTTAATGGGAAACTAATTACACCCCATAAATTCCTGCAATAATATAACAAGATGGAAGTTCAGTGCCTCAGGGCTGGAATCGAAGCTGGATCTGGCCCTAATTCAGGTAACAGAAGTGTCTGAAAAATTGATTTTCCTTTTTTGGGCAATTTTGACTAAGTTATTTCTTATTTTAAATGTAAAATAAAACACAAAATCAGAATACTTTTAACTTGAACACTTGAAATTGAATAAGAATAGCATTTTCAAAAGAAAAGAAATTGCTAATGCTGTGAATTGCCCTACAGATGTCAGCACATAAAGTTTTGTAATAAGAAGTCTTTCCATTGGAAAATTTGGTGGCTATTAAAGTTTTTCATGTGATAAGTGTCAACTTTAGCAACTGGGAACATTCCAGTCCTCTAAAATTCAAATCATTCTACTGCTAAGTAAGTGTGCCACTTCTTATTTATCACCCAACGAAAGTGAAATAACACAAGAAGAAAACAGGAGAAAAACATCTGGTCCTTCAAAAGCCTCCAAAATTTTATGCTCTGGCAAGCCTGTCTTCCTCCTGCTGTTCTAAGTTTCTTCTCAGAGCTACTCTGAGAAGCTTCCCGGAGCACCATACAGTTATTTTTGCTCATCGTGTTCACCTCTATCTGGTCCCTCCAGCGTTGCCTCTCAAGCATCTCAAGCACATTCAGGTAACACACAGAAGACAGATTTTTTTTTGCCCCTACATTTCTGGCTGCTGGACACATCTTTCCGCAGGACCTCTGTTGACCAAAGTGATTCCAGGGTCCAAGCTAACAATCAGGATGCTTTTTGGAAAAGAGAAGGCAAAGAATTGTGTGTTTTCTTCAGTTGGAACAGGAACCCCTGGATATTCTGCAATATAATTTTACTCTGATATTAACACCGAACATGACAGTTTCTGAAAAAATTTTGTTCTTTGCTGTGTTAATCTGTAACAACAGGTGAGCAACATTTAAACTGGAGTTAGGTACTTAAATTGGTGCCACAAAATTTAGGTGAGGTTATCTGCACACATTTAAAATCAAATGGCAAAACTACCCCCCAGACTAAGTTTTCAGTTAGGTGTTAGATGTTGGGAGGATTACAAAAGCAAAATGGTCTATGCCTTTAAGATTGCCCCAAGTATCCCAATCTTCATGATATATGTCATGATATTCCTAACAGTATGCTTAATAAATAACTAATTATTTGTGTATCCCTTGGCTGAGTCCTTGTACCTTCCGGCTGGCTTGCAAAGCACTGAGGCTTGGCCACAAAAGGCTGGTTTCACATTAAAAACTTAGCTCCTGAGCACACCTTTTTCACTGCTACTGCCATACTACAGTGGCAAAACCAGCAAAAATAAACATTAAGAGAACATTACAAACATGCAACTTCGTTACCCCTTTCATTGTGTAATGATGTAAATGTGAAATTCTTAGTTCCTACTTCTTTGAAGGCACTTAGAAATCTTCATTTCACAATACCAGGGCTGGGAACAGAAAAACATATTTCTTCAATTTTTTTATTACAAAAAGTGACCTCTTGAAAGCAAAAGCTTTTCTTTGAATTATAAACTTATTCATTTTGAAACAAAAAATGTTAACAGCCCTTTTATACCCTGGTGGGGTTTAATTTGACTGCTCAAACTCTACGTTAGTGCTACCGTTTACTGTAGTACTAATACTCCTTAGCATTGTAATTGCATAGTAATATTATATGGCTATATAAATCTTCTATGAAAAGCTGGGTTTTGTTCAAATTTTATTCTCCAACTCAATCTCCATGGAAATCTGGAGTTGTTGCGTTGTGACTTCAGTAAAACTCCTTCAGACTTCTGTCTGTGAAGAAAATTACCTTGAATCAGGAACACATACAAGCCCATGGTCGCTGCCAAGTCTTTGAATACCTTCACTCACTTTAACAGATTATGTACATACTTAAAGCACACAGTTATTTGCTTTCTGTCCCCTTGGTATCTTACCATTCGTATGTGCATCAAAACCTTTCATAATTTGCACGACCGTGGTCTATTCACTGCTGTGTTTCACTTTGGAAGAGGAGAACTGAAGCCATAACACTGGGAAAGCAAAACCCCATTCCAAAAATGGAAAAATTAGTTTCTAATGGAGGAAATCCTGAAAAATGAAGGAAATCAGCGTACTTACAGAAAAGCCATGCTGTTAGCAGCAGGAGTTTCCTAGGAAATCAGTCATTACAGATATTCAGGCCAATCACAAGAGCACAGTAAATAAATGGCTGCAGTCTGTGAAGAGTCGGGGTAATTTACTAAAAAGGAAAGAGAAAGAAAAAGAAGAAATCTGTGATTAAATATATGGAAACTTCAAACACGTCAAAAAATATACGACTTTCTAGACAGCACTAAAACCCAAAAGAGAACTTCGTAATCTGCGCTTCAAGTGTAGAGTAACAAAGAAAAGTGATTTTTTAAACTTCTGATGTTTACAAAATTTTCCAGTGTGTGGGATGTGAGGAGGGGGTCCGGCTCCAAAGCAGCAATTCCCATGGCCCTACGCTGTTTTCAAATGTTTCACATCCTGTAAGGTCAGCTCGTATTTACCTTAGCGTGGCTCAGCTAAATGACAACACTGGGGGAAAGGATACCAAGGAAAAAAATTAGCAAAAAGACTTTACAAAAGAGGTTTTTTTCTAACCCAGGAATAGCCTTGATACGATCCTGAGGGAACACTGAAAAACTATCCTCATAAAAATAGCCTTGTTGATCACACCGAGAAATGCAAAGGGGCTGCAGTTTTATTTCATATCAGGGGCTTTCTCCCCCTCTCCCCCCCCCCCAGTCTTTTTTCATGCAAACACTCTTGAGGCTGTTAAATCAAATTTGATGAATTGGCTTCCAAAACTCCCTAGACACTTCATCATTTATTCAAACCTGAGACTTGTGGTGTCCTGGGCTGCAAACATGAGCCGCCTTGTCAGTGGCTATCCCCTTGCACAGAATTTCATCAATTAGGTATAAAAAAAAAGAAAACCAAGACCATGACACACATACGATGCACACATAGCTGTAAAAATAGCAAACTAAAAATATTAATATACCATTGAAATGCACAATTAATACCCTGAAATTATAAAGGGACATGATATGTTTTGAGTTATTCAGTCTGCATTCTGATAATCTCATCTGGGTTTAGTACATGCACTTATCCTTTCCTTCTGTATGGAAAAGCCTTTCCTTCTGTATGTTTTTACTTTTAGTTGCTCCAAAAGACTCCTTCATTGGAGTGGAGTTCATCGAAGAAAAACTGTTATTCTCACACTGAGGAAACTGCTGAGGAGATGCTTTCTTATTTATAATGGTCTTTCTAGAGAGCAAGACTGCCAGAGAAGGAAACTTGCAGTTATGAGCCCTAAACAAGTACTAAAGAAAACAGCAGATTTTATCAGCAGGTCTTTTCAGTTTTTCCCTGTTACGTTCCTTTTTCTACCCAAGTGAAAAAAAATGACCTGCCATCAGTTGAAAATGCCTCTGCCTGAAGACAGTTGGATCAAGGCTGTCCTGTGGTTCTCAAAGAGGGGGAAAAAGGAGAGGCTGAAGGTCAACCTTCCACAAGAGTTTTTCTTTTTTACAATAACAGTAAAAGAGGGAAGGAAAAAAAAAAAAAAGAGGCACTGAGAAAGAGCAGAAATTCAAGTAGGAAAGCATGGACTGTCCATCTTGGCTACAACTTTGTCAGCTAAAACTTAGTAATTGCTTCTGCATTGCTGTCAGGGGAGGCGCTATTTAAAAGCACACTGCTCAGCGCTCAAACAGGACTACTCCCAAAGCTTTGCCTATCTGCTCTACAGATCAGCAGAACAAGGGAGACCAGCTGCATAGATTTTCGTTAGGGCCTGATGAATAGGACAACAACTTACTGTTTCGGTAGGACCAAAACATTTAAACTCTTCTACAGAGCATGTAACTTCCACTTTGTTGCTTGGACTTAAAAAGATTGTTGTTTACTGCTACAAGGCACTGGAGATATTTAACTTCATTATGCTCAAATTACTCCTGCAAATATCCCTCACTAGTCTGACAAACAGTAAAGTTTTAAGACTTCCTTAACTTTGGTATTTTACCTTTACGCTTTCTTGCATATACTCGCTCCAATTTTCTGTTTGACTTCAATTAATTCTTTTTCAGTATTGCCCATGCTTTTGATTGTTTTGATTCGATTTGATGTTTCTGGCTTTTCTGGATTATGTTGTAATTTTGCTTTTTAGTTTAGTCTTCTTGTATCAAAGCCTTTTTTCTGAAATGATTTTAAATGTTATATTATCTCTATTTACTCTTTTATCATGTGATTTTAATGTTAACAAAGTACATTTCCTAAGCTGTATTTTACACTGCTTCAGTTGGTTAACTGAATTATTTTTACCCCATCCAAGTGATGTAAATGATTGCTATGTAAAATTGAAACAAAATCTTTATTTTCTTAAAGCTTTTATAACTCCTGAAGATTCTAAGGGTTTGGATTTTACTTGGTTGGGGATGATGATATTTCTCTTCAAGCTCCAAGCTGTAATTCTTTTTCTAATTTGCCTTTAAGTTCTCTTTATAGCATGTCACAAAAACCTAATTCTGCACTACAGAATGGGACATATCCAAATGTCTAATCCTCCATTAGTGTCTATGATATTCCATAATTCTGTGCAAGTGTAGCAAGCAACAGTTGCTTTTAATAATTAATGAAATATGAGGGAGTATTTAGGATGGCCATCAGCAATACCAGCATTTCCCTTCCAAGCTGTATTTCTACCGCACTTCTATCGATTTATAGTAACTGCAGTGACTAGAAAATGAACAATTGTCAATTTTATTAAATATGTTATTTTACTAAAGGAGTGCATTTCTTACTGGGTTTTTTTTCTACATTTTCCCCTACTTCGCTTCTCCTCACATATTATACAGCTCTCTTTTTCTTTTGACATTCACCTATGAGGTAAAAAGATAGCTCATTGTGTTTAAAAGTGCCTTTGTTGCCTCGCTGCTTGTTTTGTAGTGTGCAGGCCGTCTTCTTAATATCAGAAACACTTCTGATTGCAACAGTGAGGGCTCTTTAGAGGCGTTATTTGACTGCAAAGTCATCCCTCTGCCCCTTCAGAGTTGCATGCATTTTATTAGGATAGTCTGAAATCTTCGTGCTCTACATTCTGTGCAGTTTTAGTCACAGCCTCTCTCAAAAAAGTCTTTTGAGGCTGTAAGATTTCAGGCAGGGAGATTTTGTGGCTTGATCTTGGTTGGTTGTTGGTTTGGGGGGATTTTGTTTGTTGGTTTTGTTGCTTTTTGAAAAGAACATGTCTCTTGCTTGGCTTTTTGAATGTTGCACTTCCTTATCTGCCAGCTTACCGAATCATTGTTTTTAATCCACTGAACTGGCTCAGGAAGCTTTCATGAGCATTCTAAATGCAAAAATATACAAGCGATGACAGATAGGAAAGGTAACCAGGTAAAAATGTCAGTTCACTGAAAACTGAAAAGGAATTTTGCCAGCTTCGATATAGGTTTTTATCTTTAGTTTTCCCTTTAATCTGTTACACATGCACTGACTCATAAATAGAGCTACATGTAGGAATTAGCCCCCAGTATTTCATGGAGTAAGGACCCACTAAAATCCTTTACTGGGCTAGTTAAGATCATGTTAACTAAGTGTGCATGCCCATGTAGTATGAATATTTACATAGAAAAAATATTGCATAACCTTCATTTTCAAAGTTTTAACAAGATTTCTTAAAAAAAGGGGGGGGGCAAATTTAATGGAAAACTGCACTGAATTCTTCAATCCTGTTTGCTTATGAAATTTGCTTTTCAAATCACTCTATTTCTCTTCACTCTTCTTTGTTCAGGGGGTTCAAATTTCATTTAATTAGAATTAAGCGTGTTGGAGTTACAAGGCAGTAGATGGCAGCACTGATCAGTGCTCTCACTGCACCTTTTTCATTTGCTTCTCTCTGCATTTTTATGCTCATACCATGAAAAAAATCTGAGATGTATTCTAGCCTACAAATACCTGGGAAGACACTGTGTTAATAATAGTATTTAATTAAGCATTTCAGATCCATTCAACATGATAATTGAAACCATTCAGGAAAATATTAAGTTTTCATCCTGTCAATAAAAGTATCCCCTAAACTTAGTGCACACATACAAGGCTGTTTCTGTTCTTCCTGCAGAGTATGTTTTTAAGTGAATTTGGCACTTTTCATAGGTGTCTATAACTGAGGTATTGCCTGTGCCGGTTTAAAGCAACCCTGAAATAAGGAGCTGAGATCAGAGCAGCTGCAGGTCCAGTGTCCAGCTGCTGATGGTGGCAAGCATGCTCTTTTATAGACCCCTTCTGTGCAAGCTGCAGCTGCTAATAACACACATGTTTCTCCGTGGTGGGAATATATTTGATTTAAAGAAAAAATAGCAAGGTGCCCTATTCCACTGTGGGGAACTACCTGCAATGGCCAACAGCAACCGATCAGTTGCAACATATGCTGAAGTTAAACAAAGCTCTGTGTGGAGCAGATCTAGTTAACCTCCTGTGATCCATTAAACCCGTAAGTTAGAAAGAAACCATACAGACACGTTTCTGAGCCCAAGGCATGCAGATTCTACAATGACTTATTACTGTGCTGGGTTCAGCAGTAGCAGTCATTTTTTTCTCCTTCTTAGCAGCTGATGCAGTGCTGGGGTTCTGACTTTCAGCCTGGGAACACTGCTGATAACACTGATGGTTTTAGTTATTGCTATGTTATGCTTACTCCAACCAAGGACTTCCTGAGTCTCATGCTGTGCCAGGGAGAGATGCACTGCTCTGTCATGTCTTAAACCACAATAATTACCTATCCTGTTTTTTGTACAAAATGGCAGAGAAACAACATTGGGCAGGTCAGCTGAAAGTGGTACACTTTGCTTTTCAGGGGATTTCATGCATTTTTTCAATGCATGAAAAAGAAGTTCATTGCAAATACTGCATATTACATACAGAAATACTACTTAGGAATCCACCCCGAGCTTTCTATCCCTCGCATGGTGACTTTCAAAGTTTGCTTTTTCAGTGTATGCTTTCTCAGATCTTCAAATGAGTTGCATCAGTAGGTCTGGCTCGAAGCCTGACGCAAGGTAAATACGGTTTCTTTTCCTAGAGCTAAAGAGGTTTCAGGAATCTCAGGATTAAAGAAAAATGTAGCAACATGCTTTGAAATAAATAAGCAGAGAGGTAGGTTAAGTTGGTAGGAAAACTATAGTGCCACAACCCTAAAGCAAGCTCTTTGAAGTGAACATCCACACTCCTGGCATCTATTCAGAGACCTGTAAGTTCATAAGAAAACTGAAAGTGTAATCATTTGTTAGCACATGACATGGACAATGATGTAATTTCCAGCAATTCTGCTTAAAATTTGTATTCCTTAGGTTAAAAAACAGAAAAAAAAAAAAAAAAAAAAGTTCTATTTTTAGTTTCTATAGTAGAAAACTCCTATCAGCCTTTGGATAGATGTTCTAAAGCACAATTATTAGTGAGTCTGAATAGTTTAGATCTTAGAAGAGTTTTAGACATGACTTCTACTTCTGGTGACTTCATGTCGTTGTACCTTGTCATGTTGCTTGAAAACCCTTCCATCACCCCATCCTTGCTCCAACCATGCCAAATACATTCAGGAACTGAGACACTTTACAGTTTCTCTTCGGTATTAAAGAGCTTTGAGAGTTCTTTTTAAACATACTTTTCTATTCCTTTGATAATTTTTACAGTTTATCTATACTTTCCACTCAATTACTGGTATTCTTGGAGTACCTTCTGGGGATACCTATACCAATCTAAAACATTTATTCTCTCTCCTATTGAAGTTGGTCCAATTTTCTCATTTCAGAACTACATTAACACTTTTGACAGCAGTGTTACACTGTGAGATCATTTCCACCACAACCCCCAAACCCTTTGAAGTCACTGCTTCCCAGAAGAGTATTTCTCATCCTGACATTATTTTTTAACTCAGATCTTTGTCTATATTTTTTTCACTTTTAGTTGAGTTGTTGTTTTCCCATGGGTAGTTTATCAATTAACATATATCTTCCAGGCATTTGTCTTCATACTTACTTCCCACTTATGGGACGCACATGGATTTCCCTTCTTCTACGAAGAAAGCTGTGCCTTGCAACACTTTGTAGATCTAGTCCAGATCTCTCATTGATCTTGTGTGGGTACCCAAGACTGGTCCAATGTCTTTCTTCCATATGGTACACAATGTCTGATTCACTGATGTCCCATTCTTCTTTCATATGGAAAAGAGCAATGCAATTGAAATTATTTTCTATTTCTTCATTTCATAAAAGGGAATGTAAATGCCACAATTTAATTTACATCAAGTAGCTGCAAACTTTAATGGCTCCAACATGTCATTTGTCATTACCACAATCAGGATAACACAAGCTTGCTCAGATGTGGAAGGAATATCCAGAAACCACCTTTTCCCCCCATAGCCATGAGCAGCCATAACAGAACAGTCCCTCCTCTCCCCCACTTCATTACTTTTTCAGCTGTGGCAAGCCAACATGTTGCCAACATGTTACCAACATGCAAGTTATACCTTCAAGCAGAAATTATGCTTGTTGCCAAAGATTAACACTATCTGAACCCCTTAGCTTACAAGTTCAAGGATGTAGGCAAACAGAAGAGCAGGATATTTAGAAGGTCCATTACACATGGAAAAGAAATAAAATATGCTTATCATTCTTTCTTAAATTTATCCCTTAGGTCGTGGCCCCTACAAGTTTCCCTTTGCAGATCCTTCTGCCATCAGTCAAGGAGTAATTCTTGCCTTCTCCATGGCATCCAAGGGAAGCAGGGAGCCCCCGAGGAGGCATCTCCCAGCCTTTCCCTGTTACAGCTACACCGCCTCAAAGCCAGTCTCAAACACAGGCAGACAAATGGCCAACAGTGGGGAAGAGGCTGCTGATGCACTCGGGGCGCAGAGAGTCTCTCAAATATAACATCCTGGATTAATCAGCATGTCTGATCACTACAGCTGTACCCCATCTTCTATGCATGTACTACACAGTAGGAGCCACTACCAACTAATGCTACATCACCTATTACTCATTTTGCTTTCCATCCACAGCAAATAGGTATCATATGGAACTCAGCACTTCTTCCTGTTCCATTACTTTCACTGGGGAAACTCTCCGTCCTCTGACTTTCAAGCAAGTGGCTTAAAATTAATCAACAGGAGAAGCCAGAGAGAGATTTCATTTTGGTCTTACCATCAGATATAAATCAACCATTGCTCTTATTTATCACATTGCCATCATCACCAGAAGGATTATTGTTGCTGCTGAAGCCAGTTACCATCAGCCTCCATCAGTCACAGATCAAATATCTCCTAACTCATATCCTATTAAACAAAAACCCCCAAACTTCATCTCCTAGATGATTGTAACATAAAATCCAAATTGTTCCTGAATTATATATTCAAATAGAACAAAACCTAAGACAATACAGGGTTCATAGTGAATACAAATAGGAAATCTCCCATATCCATGACTGTAAAGCCATGTATCTAGCCATGTATAGAAAAAGAGAAGATGGATGTGTCTAAGAAGTAATGTCCTTTAGTCAAAACAATATGTAAGCTCTTACAACATAATAAGAGGTGAAGTATTTCATACAGCTGTTTCTCTGAAAAGTGAATATGGAATAACAATAGTTTCACAGCTTCCTCTTTCCTACAGTCCTCAAAGATAGACACTTTGCCAGTTTCCCATCTTCTGAGAACGTCTATCCTCCTAGAGGCAGTTCCACGGACCTGCAAAGAATTATAACTTAGATTTCTCCCAGATGAGGTAGAAAAAGACTTAAACATTCACAAAATGAGAGACATACCAGAACACTTTATAAAGTGCCTTAAATCCCAGTACAAAGGCAGGAGTACATTTTGAAACGATCCAAGTCTGTCCCTGAGCCTCAAACAACCTGAATAAAGTATTATGATGTTGATGTTAGCAAAAATAAATCAGAACATTAGAATTATTTAAAAACAGGAAGAAAACTGACAACCTGTGGGAGGCAGATTAAATTCTAAGCAGGCCCTGTAGGGTACACTAAAGATAAGCCCCCCTAATAATGCAGCTATTACACGGTAGCATATGACTTGAACTTAAACAAAAAATAGCAACACAGAAAAGGCAAAAGTTTAAAAAAATATAAATCAAAAATCCATTTACTGTTGGGGTAAAACCAGATATTAAAAGCACTTTACCTTCCACCAGTCAATCAGAAGACATGTACTGAAGCTGTTTTAACTCAACTGGTCTAAAATAACTCGCCACAAAGCATTGAACATGCTGCTGATGAACAGCGAGCTTCTCATAACTAAGATGTACATTCAGCAGGGAGTGGTGAGCACTCCTTCCCACTGTAGACCTTAGGCAGGAACCAAGGATTCCTTCTGCAACCTGTGGACTGACTGATGGATCAATCAGTCTGTCTGTCGATCCATATCCAACAGCGGCATCCCACCCCCCCACTTCCTCCGTGGTTTCATCCCATACTGGTGATATCAGTTGCTTCTTTGAAGGAAGGCTGGATAACAAAGTCTGGTAACTGTTACGCTGATGAAGCTGGGTGGGAAGTTGATTTTCAATAAGACATGGAATAGCTAGATAATTGCCAATAACTGAAATGACTACGTGGACAGTAAGGCCATTATATATGCATTGACTTGACTCAGATCCAAAATAAAATGGAGTAGAAAATAGAGAATGTGATTAAAAATTACTAGAGTTGATTAGGTGGATTAATTGCCATCAGCAAGGTCGCTAAAGGACTCTACCTCTGCTTCTAATGAAAACTTAGACAACTGAACAAAAGAACCATGTGGATAACTGGAGAACTGTGAGAAAAGTAATTTATAATTAGTAATTCTATGGGCTCAATGTGTTCACCTGAGATGGGAGACTGTTAGGAAGCAAGATGTTCATCTAAGCCCTTCTCAGGAGGGGAAAAACGTAGAAAACAAAAACACTTTCCACAGCGAAGAGGAAGGTTTAGAACAATTCAGTTCCTAGAAATTGAAATAAGATAAATTTAGACTAACAAATTACAAGGCACTTTCACACTTGGTTTAATTAAGAATTAAGCAGTGAAATCCAGGTAGGGCCTATAGCCTGCCATAGAAGAAGTCAGACTGTATGATCACAATGGTCTTGTTTGCTTTTGTAAGCCTGCGGCTTCCTTAACAACTTTGCTCACTCCTAGATGTTTAGCAGCACACTCTTCATCCAGTCCTACCACGGGGGTTTCTGGCTACTTAAGAGCATTTCTAAATCACTAGTTCAATAGACACTTCTAACTCCATTGTAATCATACAACAGCAAGCACAACAGCTCTTTTATAGGGAGCATTCAGGAAACAATTTCCAAGAACCACACCATTCACACTGATCACTACAAGTAAACATAAAGATTATTGATTCCCTTTGCCTTTTCCACTTGGATAACAACAGTTCCCATCATTCAGAGTTACTTTTTTTGGCATTAGTTGTGTCTAAGTATTTTTATTATTACAGTCTATTTTTAGTTTCAAAACTCAATGTGGCATCTACTCTAACGTCCGTAAGAAAACTGAGACAAGGATCCAAGCCTTTGTTTTATGTGTATCATTACACTCAGTAGAAAACTAGAAGAGGGTGGAGTTCTGTTTGGGTTTCTGTGGTTTGCTTTGTTTGTTGGGGGTTTTTCATCTGCATTAATTTTGAATATGAGAAATGCATAGCAGAGTGACTGACAAACACCTCTAATTCATTCCTAAGTGCCTCTGACTTTGGAGACTGCATAATTATCTCCAGGTAAGCTATTCCAGTGCTTCTCTATCCTGAGCCTTGGAAAAGTTTTCCTTATGTCTTTCTCAACCTTTTCTCCTGTAATTCAAACCTCTGCTTGTCGCCCTGTCCATCCTGAACAAAGAAGCCAGTACCTGAGCAGCTAGGGATGGCTCTGAATAAGCAATAGAAGAGAAGAGAGAAGCAATGAATTTGATCCACAAAGCACTGTTTCTAGGCATAGAACAAGATGCCTTTTTTCTAATTATTCTCATATTTGTCATCAGAATGTATCAGGGAATGGAGGTCTGCACCACTTTCCATGTTTAGTTATGTCAGGTGCAGCATAAAAGATTGGGTGTACAGGACAGTAGCATTGGAGACACTGCTAGATCAGTTGACTTTCTGAGCTGCGAGCGCACACTGCAGCCGCCTCATGTTCATTTTTCCATGACCAACACCCCCAAGTCCTTCTCCTTGGGCTGCTCTGAATCTCTTCTCTGCCCAACCCGTAGCTGTGCCTGGGATTGCTCTGACCCAGGTGTAGGACTTTGCACTTGGCGTGGTTAAACTTCATCAGGTTGGCATCAGCCCACCTCACAAGCGCGTCAAGGTCCCTCTGGATGCCATTCCTTCCCTCCAACGTATCAGCTGAACCACCCAGCTTGGTGTCTATCAGCAAACTTGCTGAGGGTGCACTCAATCCCACTGTCCATGTCACCAGCAAAGATGTTAAACAAGAGCGGTCCCAACACC